>PVJN01018360.1:0-39079 GCA_004026805.1 Lasiurus borealis
CAGGAGAGGCCACACTATTTAAATGGATTTTCTTTTCCAAAGCAGGAAACATGTTTTTGCTAACTAGGAATATTAAAGTACAGGTGACTCTATTGTAATGCCTTTTGTTTGTCTCTCCTTTCCCTTAAAGGAATAACTTGACTGTTATCGACATGATTGCCGTGGAAGGATTTGGAGCGCGGGAGTTGCTGAAAGTGGGCGGAAGACTGCCTGGCCCGGGAGGCTCGCTCCGATTTAAGGTGCCCGAGTCCACGCTGATGGACTGCCGGCGACGTGAGTCCCCCTGCGAGGCGCTCTGACAGAGGGGGGCCTGTGTGCAAAAGCCAGGGGCAGGAGGATTCTCTTGGAAACTTCTTTCAAAATGTTTACAGTAAATTAATTGTATCGATGCAAATAATTAAATAAGGCAAACATCTGGGCCTAAATGGGCTGATATCACTCAATTAGAATAATAGTCAACTTAAAGGGCATAAATGTAGAGGAGAAAAGTACAGCACAGTGACTACATTACTGGCATAGTGTCTGATGTTTAAGATAAATAGTATGAATCTGTTAGTGTGGCTATCAGCTACCTAATCTAGAAACTCACAAATGGTGGAGAGCAGACTAAAGGCACGCAAACCAATGGAACTTGGTGCAGTAACAGAAATGTTCTCTGTCGGTGCCATCTAGTGCAGTAACCACTCCAACGTGTGGCTGATGAATACTTAAAATAGAGCTGGTGTGATTAAGAAAATCAAGTGTAAATGTTTTTCATTTACTTTAAGTAGCCCTAGGTGTCTACTGGCCACTGTACGGAACAAGGAGAGTTACAAATTTACTTAAATGTTCCATTAAAAATTTCTAAATTATGCATGTATTTAAGTTAAATGTTTTTAAGCTACTTTTACTAGTTTTAAGAACTTTTTCTGAGGAACTAAAACAAAAAAAAAATCAAATGAGATGTAAAGTGTTTCTGGTAAATTCTTGTTTTCCTGTTATTTTTAATTTCAGGAACACATTGAAAGCATTTTAGTGTAATAAGATGTTTCCTATGGAGAAAGCTAGATAGTATAACTGTTGGATAATTTGTAGCACTGGTTTAATGCCTGATTGGAATTTTTTTTATTTAGAAAGCTATGCTGAAAGAACACTGACTTTGCAAAGATTTATTAGCCATTTTGCATTAAGCATTTTTCATACATTTATTTATTCATTCATTTTGAGCTGACCTTGAGAGATAGAATTAAAGAGTAATATAAAACCTATAGAATCAGATAAAATATTAGAGTGTGGGTTATACATTTATAGGATTTTTTAAAAATATATATATTTTTATTGATTTTTAGAGAAAGAGGGAGGGAGAGAGATACATCTATTGGTTGCCTCTGAATGTACCACAGGGAGCATGCAACGTATATATACCCTGACCAGAAATGGAACCAGCGACCTTTTGGTACAGAAGATGACCTTCAACTGAGTCACACCAACCAGGTCTATAGGAGTATTTTTAAGTTGAGAGGACTCTTCTCTTTTTAACATAAAATGTGCTCTCGTTTATTTGCAAGGATTTAATTATTTATTTCCCCATAATATAGTGGGTCCTTGAACTGTGTTTCTAGTAGCCGTGATGGCTTTACAGAGCAATGCACACAGCCTCTTAACTGGCTCCCCCCTGTTCAGTGTGAGGTGGGTTTGAGGGGCAGAGGGTGCATAGAGCTAGTGGTAAATCCAAATGATTTGGCTTCAGAGGAGAATAAACTTTTAACCTTAACCTTTAATTAGTAAAAGAACAAAAAAGAGATTTTTATTCTTTTGGTACCTAGGCTGATTGTTTGACTTTTAAAAAACTTAACTAAGTATTTTTATCAAGAAATTAGAGATCATGCTTTGAGTTTACATTGATTTTTGAAAACATTTTAATAATGCACATTGTTCGTTGCAATGAATTATTTTATATCAGTTTTGCAGTTCGTATGAAATAACTATCACTTTTCATCCTCACTAGAACTGAAAGATAGCAAGCAAATTTTATCCATTACAAAGAACTTTAAAGTTGAGAATATCGGACCACTTCCTATAACTGTGATGTCTCTGAAAATCAATGGGTATAATTGCCAAGGCTATGGATTCGAAGTGCTAGATTGCCATCAGTTTTCCCTGCACCCAAACACATCGAGAGATATCAGCATTGTGTAAGCATAGAGCTTTAATCTCACTTAAGTTTTGCGATGTTTTTAATGTCGACTGGATGGGGGGAGCCTTTTTTCATTTGGAAAAAAAATCTTAGGCTGTTTTTATGTAAGTGTCTAGTACAAGTAAGAAATTTTGCTATGATGATTATTATGTTTTGTGCCTAAAATTAAAGTTTTCAAAGATGAATCTTTTGTCCCCAGGTTTACTCCAGACTTTACCTCTTCCTGGGTCATCCGTGAGCTGACTCTGGTCACTGCAGCTGACCTCGAGTTTCGCTTCACTCTCAATGTGACCCTCCCGCATCACCTGCTGCCTTTGTGTGCCGACGTGGTTCCAGGGCCCAGCTGGGAGGAGTCGTTTTGGAGGCTTACGGTCTTCTTTGTCAGGTAAACTACCACCCTTTTCACTGTCTCTCACTGAGTGGAGGAGCCACGAAGGCAGGTTGCGTGAACTTAAATGTTGCTTACCTGCAACCAAAGCATAGGAATTGAGTGGAACTTATATTATTTAAACAACCCTGACATACATGAAGTAGAGAAAGCAGTAACTGGAAAGCTTTAATATAATAATAGTAAATGAACAGTAAGAGCTTCATAGGACCTGCAAGTCAGATGGACAGTTGTGAGCCAAGTATGTTCATTGGCGGTCCTGGTGGGAGAGATACATGACACTCTTACTCCATGGCAGTGGAAATCTGAAAAACCACAATGGCCCGTTCAGAGGATTTTATCCTGGAAGCATCTTTTAAAATGGAATTGAAATGTCAGACTTATAAATATGCACATTTTTAAAAACGTGGGGTGTTTTTGGTTTAAGAAATGTCAGAAATGATGATGTCACACATCTTATGTAATTTTAATGCTGTAACTTCGGACATTCTCTGTCAACCATTCACTGCTCTTCTAGGATAAATCTGTGTGTGTGTTTTAAATGCCCGTCAGAACCATGCTGAGGAACCTTGTTGCTTTCTTCCCCAGTTTGTCCCTGCTAGGTGTGATTTTAATAGCCTTCCAGCAAGCACAGTACATCCTCATGGAGTTTGTGAAAACCCGGCAGAGGCAGCATGCGGGCTCCTCCTCGCCGCAGAACCACAGTCCGATGGAGGTGATTGGCTCCCATTCGCACAAGTAAGAGTTCTTGTGGAGTGTGTGTGGGCGGGGCCGTTTCTCGCCTTTGATATCACTGGTTTACAGTTTTTAACTTCATGTACATTTTTACTCCAACTTTGTTTCATAAGGTTTTCTTTATTCTCATGCGACAGCTGTAACGTTTAATTATAAGATAGACTTCCTGTAAGGACGTAGTTTCTTGAACTCACGGAGCTTTCGAAGAAGCAAGGTAGAACTCAGTCCCCACATGCTGCCTCTCTCCCTCATGGATTAAAACACAGACAGGTAGTGTTTTATTCATTGTGTCTCTAGCTTAAGTGCTCTTTTCCCCCCTTCTTCGATTTAGAAGCAGTTGCAAGAACTTCCTCGACACCTACGGCCCCTCGGACAAAGGCAGAGGGAAAAGCTGCCTCCCGGTGAACACTCCACAGAGCAGGATGCAGAACGCTGCCAAGAGGAGCCCGGCGACCTACGGCCATTCTCAGAAGAAGCACAAGTGCTCAGTCTATTACAGCAAACACAAGCCCAGCGCAGTGACCGCCACCGGTGCCAGCCTGGCGGCCGAGGACAAGCCGGTGGCGACGCCGGGCAGCTCCCCGGCGGCTGCGAAAGAGGACGCGTGCACCGATGTAACGGGCGAGAGCTGGACAAACCTCAGATATGCCAGCGGCATCAACGTCCACCTGCAGAAGAACTTAACCTTCCCCAAAAACTTACTGAACAAAGAGGAAAACGCACTGAAAAACACAGTGGTTGCCAATAACACTTCTTCGGAATGTCACACGAAGGAGGGAATACAGACATGTATGTTTCCTAAGGAAACAGACATTAAAATTTCAGAAAGCATAGCTGAGCTCAAGGAGCGAGAACTCGGTCCTCTGAAGACCTCCAAGAAACTACCTGAAAACCATTTGCCGAGAAACCCACCTCAGTACCAGTCAGACTTGCCAGAAGTTTCCAGGAGAAATCATGGTAATCTTTACGTCCTCCTTGATGATTTTCTCTCCCGTGTGTCTCTGGTCTGGTTTAAGTGGAGTTTTTTCTCACCTGGGACTTGAATTTTAATTGTGGATGCTGAATTTTTCGTTCACATGCGCAGTGTTAGCAAAGGTATACATGTGTATAACATACGGTTTCTTAGCTGAAACGTTTAGGACAAGGCACCAAGTTTTTAGACTCTGGTATCTAAGAAGTTACCTATAGGACCTGTGTCTGGAGGGAGGTGGGTATCATAATTTATTGTTGGGAGGTTTAGAGACACCTTTTCCGAATTAGTTTTTATCTTGGCTTCTCTGACTATCTGCAAAAGTTAATCAGCCCATAAAATGTTTCTGGTGAACAAAACTTAACCAACTTTCTGTATTTAACAGTGGCTTCCATCTCACGCCCCTTGCCCTGGTTCTTTTCTAATTGTGTCCCTTGGTTAAAAGGAGACAGATGTCCTCCTATCACAAATACAGTCCATGAAAATGTAAGTGAAACTAGACCCAGGAGATGAGCTACCTATAAAATTGTCACTGAGCTTTAACCAATGCCTTTGGCCTCTGGCATAACAGCCGGTGCTGATGTTTCTTATCCCGGGGACCATGTGAAGGTGCACTTTTCCGTTAAAAGTCATTGTCTCTTTTTAATCTGGAAATATCAGTTACCTTTGATCCTATTGGAAACAGCTACATGTAAATGTTTTTCGCTCCTTGATACTGTGGAGAAAGTACTGACGTATTATGGGTTGGCTAACCCTAATGAGCTTTATGCATTTAGTGGAAAACCCCAGCTGAATTCTAAGTGTTCCATCTCCAGTTTGAAAGAAGGCTGGAGTCCTCTGAGTGAAATTTGGTCTGGGCACCTGTGTTCCAGGTACACCTTGTTCCAACCTGTTGGTACCATTTCCCTGGCAGCAGGGCTCATGCTTGGAGTGGACTCCTGGCGGCGGGTCCAGCACTGTCCGCTGTGTCCTCTCCCCCTGGTGTGTGAGCACGCTCTCTGGGTGGTGTGCTCCACCAGATGGTTCCATAAAGTCGCAGCGTAGCTGGTCGGAGGGTGTTCTGTGGAGAGGCCGGTGGGCTGCCTGCTGTTCCATTTCTGTCCTGCACACTCTCCAGGGCCCAGACCACAACGTGCTTGCGAAGGGTGAAATTATGGGGGATTCCGGGTGGGCTTTTCTCTTGTTGTGTGTGTCACTTAAGCCTGTGCATGTTTGGCACAGGCTGACGTCACACAAACCTAAAACCCGAGGTCGGAGGGCTTGTGCTTCTGTGTTCTGTTGTGTCCATCAGATTGGAAATGCAGTGTGAGGCACTGTGGAGAGACAGGTTCTCCAAGGCTCTGTTTTCACACACATGCTCTTTTGGCATCAACCTGTCAAACACCTGGGAAACAGACACGTTTTCCAAACACTTGTTCCACGTTCCAACGCCTGTTGGCCACGTGACAAGAGTAGGGCTTCCTGGGTAGTGTAAATGATCTTTGAAATGTATCTCTTTCCAAGTGTTTGTGACTATTATTATTTTTCAGTATAGGATCAGAATAGCACAGATTTAGAATTAAGACTAAAGACACGCTGCCGCTGACCTCAGCCCTGTGAAAGAGAAATAGTTAGCCAATGATAGTATTACTTTCTGCTTATAATAATGCAAAGGGTAATATGCTTTTAAATTTAATAATACCCTACTTCTCAAAATTAACATGTAAGTTTTCACTGACTTAGATACATGCCTTCAAAGTTTCTGAAATACCCATATTTGCAGAAATTGAAAAAAGGTAGTCTCATTTACTTGCAGATATTAATGCTTAAAATGAGTATCTAGCAGTTTATTCCAAATATACTATATGGTTAGATTTAATATAATAAAACTTTAAGCAGTTATTTTGTTGAGTTTACTTGTTCCTTGTTCTCTTTGTTTTTTGTTTTAATCTTTGTGGCTCATTCTTACTCTGAGATAAATTAAGAAAATTGTGTAATACTCTTAAGTAAACATGCTGTAAGATAATATGGACTGGCTCCATTATTTTTATTTTATTTTCATTTTTACATATATTTTTATTGATTTCACAGAGGAAAGAAGAGAGAGAGAAACATCAGTGATGAGAGAGAATCATTGATTGGCTGCTTCCTGCACATCCCACACTGAGGATCAAACCCACAATCCCAGCATGAGCCTTGACCAGAATTGAACCCTGAGCTCCTGGTACATAGATTGACACTCAATCACTAAGCCACCCTAGTCAGGCATGGCTCCATTATTATTATTATTTTTTTTTTCCGATGCAAAAGCAAAGAGTCTTTATTCAAACCCGGGTTTGGCTCTCAACCTCTTTCTGGCGCAGCAGTGAGGCGAGAGCCATTATTATTATTTTTTTAAATGTATTTTTATTGATTACAGAGAGAGGAAAGGAGAAGGAGAGAAATAGAAGCATCAATGGTGAAAAAGAATCATTGATTGGCTGTTTCCTGCACGCCCCTTTCTGGAGATTGAACCCGCAACCCAGGCATGTGCCCTTGACCAGAATTGAACCCAGGATCCTTCAGTCTGCAGGCTGATGCTCTATCCACTGAGCCAAAACAGCTAGGGCATGGCTCATTATTTTCAATGAAATGTATACTCATGGTATTTTTTTAGTTCTTGCAAATTGTCATGTTAGAATTTCTCAGAGTTAAAGAACTTGCTTTTAGAACTTACCTTTTTTTTTCTGATTCTTGTCCCCACAGAAGGCATTATTAATTTCCTAAGAGTCTCTGCTTTACCACTATTGGGGGGGTAGGTTAGTGTTGAATATTAGATTTGATCTTTCCTAAGAAATGTTGATGACTGATACTTTTAGGGGTATTCTTTGCCTGAAGAACATAAAAGGAAATCCATTTTTTTCCATGAATTAAGACTCGAGGAAAGTAATGGTACAGTTTTTAAAGAGAATACCTGTATTCTCTTTCATGCTGTGGCTTTCAGAATCCAAAGTGATGTCTTTATGGTTTCCTTTTCCCTTTCTGACCCGATCTCCGTTGCTCCTGGCTGTTTCCTTTACTCCTTCATGGTTCTGGAGGCATTCTTTTTCCTCCGTGCATGCCTGACACCCAGTCTGTTGTAGAGGACTCATGCTCCCCCAGCTTTTTTATAGTGATGCAGTGTTTACACAGTTTTTATTACCAAAATAAAAGTATGCTTACCTTTCTGATACTTACTTTTAAAATGTGTCTTGCTCTGAGTGAGCTTAGCTTGTAGCTTCAGAATTTCTGACTCAGAAAGCCGCCTTGCCCTGCCCCAGCTCCCACAGCAGGACTGGCCGGGCCTCTGCTGGTGTCTGTCAGGCAGTCATCCCCCGAGCCTGCAGCCCGCTTTGCTGTGATGTTGGCACTGTGGTCATCTAAGTCTTTCTCAGGTTGCAAAGGTATCAGGGAATCTCAGATAAAGAAAAAAGGAAGTTTTGAAACACTTTGTTTTGTATTAGAAGACTGAGGCCAGTTAGTGTAGGACTGCAATTGATTGGACTTTTTTTTTCTTTTTTTTAAGAAAGGCAGTCATTGTCCTGGCTAGTTTGGCTCAGTGGATAGAGCGTCAGCCTGAGGACTGAAAGTCCTGGGTTTGATTCCAGTGTCAAGAGCGTGGGCTCGGGTTGTGGGCTCGATTCCCAGTGGTGGGGGTGGGGTGCAGGAGGCAGCTTATCAATGATTTTCTCTCATCATTGATGTTTCTCTCTCTCTCTTCCTATCCACTCCTCTCTGAAATAAATAAAATTATATTAAAAAGAAAGGAAGGAAGGAAGGAAGGAAGGAAGGAAGGAAGGAAGGAAGGAAAAGGGAAAAATCATGTTTTCAGATGAGGTTTCTACCAGCACCAACCTTGGCCACAGGACTCACCTCCTGCTCATTTCTCAGCCTCTGGGCTCCGTTCACTGGGCAGGTGGGCATTCCCTGAGCAGGTCCTGCCCTGGAACAGTTCGTGTGGCTTTTGAGGTGGCCCATTTATATCTGTTCTGGTGTTTTCTTTCTAACTATCAGTTAGGGAAGGCTGATAAGGTGGTGTTTTCATTTTATACATAAGGAAACCAAAGCTCAGGCAGTGTACGAGACTGACTTAATCATAAAACTCATTAGTGCCTGGGTCATGACCAGAACTCAAGCCTTGACCCCTCTCTCCAACCTTTTTTTTTTTTAATTTAATATATTTCTTTATTGATTTCAGAGAAGAAGGGAGAAGGAGAGAGAGATAGAAACATCAATGATGAGAGAGAATCATTGACCAGCTGCCTCCTGCATGCCCCCCACTGGGGATCAAGCCCGCAACCCAGGCATGTGCCCTTGGCTGGAATCGAACCTGGGACCCTTTAGTCCGAGGGCTGATGCTCTATCCACTAGGCTAAGCCAGCCAGGGCTCTCCAACCTTTTTAAAAAATTGTGGTAAAATGTACAGAATACAAAATTTACCATTTTGAATTATAAAGCTCAATGGCACATTAAGAATATTCACTTTGTCTTACAGTCATCATCATCACCAATTTTCAGAACTTTTTCATCATCCCAAGCAGAAACTCTGTACCCATGAAACAATCATTACCTGGATTCCCTCCTCCCAGCCTCTGGTAGCCAACATTCTACTTTTTATCTTTATGAGTTTGATGATTCTAGTTTTTACAAACAAGTAGAATCATGTATTAGTAATGTTTGTCTGGCTTATCTCACTTAGCGTCATGTCTTCAAGGTTCATTCATGTTGTGGCATGTATCAGAATTTCTTTTTTCCTCCCACCTTAACCAATTTTTCGTGTACAGTTCAGCATTGTTAAGTATAATCACATTTTTGTGCAAGGAATCATCTCTTTTTAAGTCTGAATGATATTTCATTTTATATGTGCTACACTTTATCTATTCATCTGTCCATTGACATTTGGGTTGTTTATACCTTTTGGCACTTATGAATTTTGCCACCTTGAATAATGGTGTGCCCCTCCCTTTTATCCCTTGAGCTCTTTTAAAGACTATTCATAGAACTTTTAATATAAATACTTTTTCACTTATAAACAAAATAGGTTTATAGAGCACTGTGGATGTCAAAACCAACCCTTAAGTCTAAATCTCATTCAATGAGATTGGTGTGGGAAAGAGAATTAACTGTGGAGAAATGAGTGGAAATAATGAGCTAGAAATGGAATCATTTTTATTCATTCAAGGGAATAACCAGCAAGTGCCTATCAAGAATGAAGTGGACAATTGTGAACCTTTGAAGAAGGTTGACACAAAGTCTTCTTCAGAAAAGAAGATCCACAAAGTGTCGAAAGAAGACGTGTGTTCTGAGAAGCAGGACATACCTTCTGTCGAGGTCTGTACTTCTTTTTTTTCTTGCCTATTAGAAGAGTACCAATTTTTCAGACTTAGAGTGCAGATGTCTGTGTAATGACTGTAAATGTCCATGTATATTTCCCCCATTTGAAATAAGTTGGTTATCATGCATTTAGATCTGCATTGATAATTGGTGAGTTGGATGTGTCCAGAAAGTTTTATTTATTTTCTAATTATACAGGAGGTACTAAAATAACTTGGGGTGGGGGTTGGGGGAGCGGGCATCAGCTAGCTTTTACTCTCAAGAGCAGCTGTTCTTAAGCAAATGAGTACCAGGCTTCCTGGGCTTGAGTCCAGCTTATCATTTATTTGCTCGATAACATTGGACAAGTTAAACACCCCAGTCTCCTTATCTGAGAAATAATATAATGATAATCCTATGTAATAAAAGGCTAATATGCAAATCGACCAAACAGCAGAACAATCAGTCGCTATGATGTATACTAAACACCAGGGGGCAGATGCTCAATGCAGGAGTTGCCTCCGGTGGTCAGTGCACTCCCACATGGGAGGCGCTACTCAGCCAGAAGCCGAGCTCATGGCTGGCGAGTGCAGCGGTGGGCTAAGAATGTCCGTTGACAGCTTAGGTATGCTTGCTCCCTAGGGGAATGGGCCTAAGCTGTCAATGGGACATCCCCTATGGGCTCCCAGACTACAAGAGGGTGCAGGCCGGGCTGAGGGCCTCCCCCTTACCCCCCGAGTGCACAGATCTTGTGCACCAGGCCTCTAGTACTAATATAAAATATAAAAATAGTATACTTACTTCATAGGATTATGAGCATAAAATGAGTTGATATGAACTCAGCATAGCAGGAGTTCCTAAGTATTGATGAGGACTAAGCACCAAAGAAATGACAGGTATGACTATGATCATTACTGACAGGGGACAGCTGGACTTGGATGTGAGAAAGGATCGTAGACAGAGGGAGATATGGAACCAGAGCTTTCATGGCAAGTCAGCCCTGGAGCTTGCAACTGGGGAGTCGGCCCTGTGGAGGTTAGAATTTTAAGGGTGACCCTGAATTTTCTGAGGTATATGTAGAGAGAACACCCAGGGCCTGAGTCTGAATCTTGCAGTGTTAAAGTTTCGGATGGCTTGAGGGTGCAGGTACAGTAGTAGATGGTGCAGGTAAAACTAGGGCAAATGATAAAGACAGGGCATGCCTGCAGGAGCAGAGATAGTCATTGACTTGGGGCTAGGTGAAATGCCTGGGGTTAGGGATGGGCCTTGGAGACCCAGAAGCTGCCTGCGATGAGGTAGAAACCAATGCTGAGATGTGCTGACTCCACAGTCCCACAGTCTCGTGCTGGGAGGAGCAGCTGGAGCTAGTCATTCCAGGTCCCCTCAATCTGAGGGCTGCCAGGAGGAGGTGGCCCAGAGCAACAGTGCCCTGAGGTGCTGTTGCTGGCATCCACCTGCCACTTGTGTGGGCACCATTCTCCCGTCTGAAACTCAGCTCACAGCTCCAAGCTCAGGTTAGCTCTCCACACTTGGCCTTGGTTTTCTTAGTCTAGTTCTTTATTTTATTTTATTTTATTTTCATTTTTTTTTATCTCACTCCCTGGAGCTCAGACATTTCTTACTCTGGATCCCAGTCATTGTCTGTGTTTCTCCTTCCTTTTCTGGTCTGTGAGCCTGTGTAGAGCAGACATTGGCCACAGGATGGTGGCAGCCAGCTGGACAGTCAGGATGCAGGAATTTGAGGATGTGAGGGACACAGGCTGTGCTTTGTGGTTAAAGGCCATGGATGTTTCTGGTGCTGCAGGGGTTCGGGGGGAGAAGGGAGGGAGTCCCCTGTCATTTCTTTGCTGACTCAGTGATTCACTTCCAGTTTTGTAGAACTAACTCTCCTTAAAATCCCATGCGTGAGTATACTTTCCATTTCATTGTTGGTTTGGAGAAAAGCATTCTCAATAAACACATTCCCAAGTACATTGCTCACTGTTTGTTTTTCTAGAGTATTCTTAGGCTCTAATTTGGCAGCTTAGAAAATCACATAAATCTGTATACTACATAGGATCATTCCTCTACATTTATTGGCAAAGAAGGTTGAAGCCCGGACTTGGGAGCCACAAACTAAAATTTGACCCTTGCCTTGGCTGTTTATTTTCTCTCAGGCAGCTTTTCCCCCTGCGTAAAGCCATTCGTGATGACCGTAGCCCAAAGAAGGAAGGAAAAGATCTATCCAAAATGAACCACTTTTCCTGCTTTGCTGTATTCTGCTTTTTTTTTGCAAATTGTTAAAAATGCAGTACCGTTATTGTCTTTACGTAGCTTTGTAGTGTTGTAATTCTAAATATTCTCATGTCAGGAATGAACCGAAGCTTTGTTTTCGGGGGTTACATAGCATTCCATCATTTAACTATGCCATAACCTACACCGTTCCCCTGCAGTGGGACATAAAGTTGTTGATAACTTTTTTATTTTCATAAATAACACTCTGATGAGCGATTTTGTTCCTTAGTCTTGCCTATATACCGGATCCCTCCTTATGGTAGCTTTCTAGAGGAGAATGAGAGAGGAGCCGCTGGTTAAGGCTCCTCATGCACGCACGCATGCACGCACGCACACAGCCAGGTTGCTTCCCAGGGAGGTGAGAGCGACTTGCGTCCCCAGGCATGATACACCAAAAGGGCTGGTTTTTCTCTGCTCTCAACAGCACTTCTTTGGGCAAAGTCTTGGTCAGTATGATAGGTGAATGATTGTGGTTTACTTTTTTTATTTTTATTTTTTATTTGAAGGTTCTTCTCTTACTAGGGAAAAGGGGGCATTTTTCTTCATTTTTTGTGAAATTCTGAAAACACAAGTAAAAAATCATCCATCCAAAATCCTACGGGTGATTTTTTTTTTTTTAATAAACGAAGACATAAATGTCTAACTCCATTCCCCATTCACTGCTCAGAGTCAGACGCTAGCTACCCTGCCCCACCCGCAGCCCTTCCTTCTCTAGAGTTTGTAGGCAGAAACATGCAGTTGAGGTTTTTAAAACCAAAATGGGAAGAGGAGATACAAGCTGGTCTAAATTTGCCTTTCATAAAAATATGCTTTATTGTTAAATATTTTAGATGAACACTTCTCTTTTTTTTTTGGCCTTTTATATTTCTTTTGTGAATTTACATTTCATGTTCTTTGCCTTCTTTTCCACTGAATATTAGTGTTTTTTCTTTTTTTCTCTATGAGAACATATGTAAAGCTGTTAATTCTTTGTTGATCGGTGTATTCCATTATTTTTCTTAGTTTGTCCTTTTCCTCCTATTTTTTCTTTATTTGCTTTCATTTATATACATTGGCTGTGTGCAATCTGGTTTCTCTTCTGTGGTTTCTTCCTTTGCTTTTATTAAACTTAGGAAATCTTATTTCCCTACCCAGCAATCTGTCAGATTGTTTCTTCTATCTAGGAGATCAGAGAACTTAGCTAGACCAAATCATTCAGTAATGCTGATGATCATAGCTAAGTCTTATATAAACTGCTTACTACGAATCAGCCAATTTAATCCTCACGACAGCCTTTTGAGGGAGAGTCAGGAAACTGAGCAGCTAGGTTCCTGGCCCAAGACCACTGAGCCGGAAAGCACCAGTGAGATGCAAACCCGGCAAGTTGTCCTCAGAGGCTGTGATCTTAATTGCAACACTACACGGGCTCTCCGTTTTCTGGTTAGTCCTGCCTGCCTACCTGTGACATCCCCCCTACCAGAAAGCAGAGAGCCTGATCCCCTCCTCTCTCTCTCTCTCTCTCTCTCTCTCTCTCTCTCTCTCTCTCTCTCTCTCTCTCTCACACACACACACACACACACAAGAAAAAGGCCGTTCATTCCGTTTTCACTCCCTGTGTTGTCAATCTTTTCACTCTTCTTCACACCCTCTTCCCGTCCTGTCCTGTGTTGGCTCATGGGCATTGCTGCTTGGTCAGTCTATTCACATCTCTGAGTCCAGAGTGTCCAGCACTCTCCTCAAGTTCATCCTTTGTAACATTCAGAGAAAGCGATGATGCTTCTGACCACCAACCCTACCTCTCCATAGCCCTAAGATGCATACCCTGTTGCTTGCACCTGGTGACAGTTCTAACCTGATTGATTTGAGGAAGGCAGCCAGTGTCAGAGTGTGTCTTTGACTCCACACAGAGAGTAATCCTTTGTTTGTGACCCTGGAGGGACAGAAAGGTTCAGGTCCTTGCTTTAAAAGCCTCTCTTGGTCCTTAAGTGGACAAGATAGAAATACACAGGGAACAGTACATGCCCAAATATGGCATGTTTCTAATGTTTAACTCTGAATTGTCTCTGATCATATTTCTATAATGTGTCTGTTTCCCATCAGATTTGAGCAATTAGCATAAGGTCCTTTTGAATAGAGCTTTGTGTGCCTAATTTTTATGTTTTAAAAATACCTTCAGAATCAGAAAAAAAAAACCACGTAATACATATTTATTGGGGAGAAAATAAAGGAATATAAAAAAGGGAGAAAAAAATCCCATAATCACACCATATGCACGGTTAAAATTTCACTTACTTCTAGAGTTTCTTTAGTAAGCACATTGCTTTCATAGGTACATGAGGCTTTCGGCACCCCAGACATGTAACAGACAGGCATTGACATCCTTTTATTTTTCTCCCAAGTCATGTTTGCTAGCCAAGTATATGTTAGAACCTCATAGATTCCTACTCTGATTTCTGGACCAGCCTTCTGAAAGAGGAAGGTACCAGGAGCCAATCCTTGCTCTTTATGAAATGTGAATCCTGAGGGTCAACAGGAAAAGGACTCTGAGCTAGGGGGTTTGTCTCTGTGAGGTCCCAAGAAGGAAAGACTTCTCCTCCTTAGAACCCTGAGGTCTCAGTATGAGTTCCAACTGCCTTCGCTGCTGATAGTGTCTTTGCTTCAAGGCAGGTAGGTGGTGCGAGGAAGAGAAAGAGTAAGCATTAGAAGACAGTAGAAGTATGAGTATTTAAAAATTTAAAAGTCAAGGGAATTCCCCTTTTTCTGGGCCTGTTTATAGACAATGACCTACATTTAAAAGAGGAAAAAGCCCAATGGAAAAAAAAAAATGTCTGTACTAGAGGTGAGGAGGGATAAGGGGGATTGTGTCCCTCAGCTCAGCCTGCAACTTCTCCAATCTGGGACCCGTGAAGGATGTTTGACTGTCTTCTCACAATCCAGGACTACTAACTCCCAACTGCTCGCCTGCCTCCCTGCCTGATTGTCCAGTTCTGCCTGCCAGCCTGATCACCCCCTAACTACTCCCCTGCCAGCCTGATCAATGCCTAACTGCTCCCCTGCTGATCTGATTGTCCCTAACTGCCCTCTCCTGTAGGCCTGATAGCCCCCACCTGCCCTTCCTTGCAGGCCTGGTTCATCCCAACAGCTCTCCTCTGCTGGCCTGATCGCCCATAATTGCCCTCCTCTGCTGGCCATCTTGTGGCAGCCATCTTGTGTCCACATGGGGGCAAACATCTTTGACCACCTGAGGGCAGCCATCTTGTGTATTGAAGTGATGGTCAATTTGTATATTACTATTTTATTAGATAAAATATATATAATTTATAATTTTTTCGTATATATTAAAATATAGAGTTGAGCCTTGAACAACACAGGTTTGAACTTCACGGGTCCAATTACATACAGATTTTTGTCAATAAATACTGTAAATATTGTTTTCTCTTCCTTATGATTTTTTCTTAGTAACTTTTTTCTCTAGCTCATTTTATTGAAGAACGCACATAACATACAAAATATGTTTAAACAACTATTTATGTTATTGGTAAGGCTTCTGGTCAACAAATAGTAGGCTATTAGTAAAGTTTTGGGACCTTAGAAATTTTAATAATTTGGTTTATATTAGCCATGAAATATCCATGAGATATCAAAGTCATGGGTATCATCCCAAGCTATTTCAGTGCTGACATATTTTATAACAGAGATAATATGAGCTAACTTTTTGTAAACCCAGGTAAAATGAATCTATTATACTGAACACTAAAGAAAAAAGTTATGTGTGGATTTTTGATTGCATCGAGGGCACTAGCACCCCTAACTCCTGCATTGCTCAAGTGTTACCTGTACATGTAGCTCATGCTAAATTGAGTTTTTCAGAACCACATTTAAAAAACATCCAGCATATTCTTGCCTTATGTACTTAGAAAGCTTAAACTAGTTTGGAGCATTCTGTGGAGATTTGGCTGCTCTCCTGAAGTTCATCTATAAACAAATAAAAATGTAAATATACAAATTAGTTCTGAGTGGAGTTTTTATATGATCTCTCTTCAGTGATGGTGCATGGGAGTTGCCCATGCCAAATTAACAGGTGAAGGCTGGGGGATTTATTGCTGCTGAAGTTAACAGCAAGCTGACCATAAATTGCTAACAGATGTTTCTCCTTTTTTTGCTCCTTAGGAATTTTATAGGCAACCTTTATTCTTTTCTTTTTCTTCTTCTTTTTTCAGAGGTTGAGGGAGCTAGAGAAAGAAGGGAAATTAAAACAAACTAGAGTTTGAGAAATGTACATCTCCATTTTCAACGTTGGAACATTAGGAAATTCATATAGAGTTGGTCTTCAACTGTTTATTTAAAAAAATACACCCCCCCTCCTTTTCCACATTAACCCGATTTTTCTATGCAAAATCCTTTAAAAACCCATAGAGTGGTGTTGGTTTGTTTGGTTGGTTTTCTTAAATGTAACTTTGGTCCTGTCAAGCCTTAACTAAAGGTTTGCTTTTCTCTTTAGCAAGAAGATCCTGACAGGAAGAAGAAGCTTCAGGAGAAAAAAGAAGGAAATTTACAAAATTTAAATTGGAATAAAAATCGAACGTGTAGAAAAAACAAGAAAAGGGGTTCTGCTCAGACCTTGAGGTGTGTAATTTTTACAATATCTTCAAGATTTCCATTTAATTTTTACTCAGTCATTTCACATTTAGCTTTTATCTTTGAATCTTAGTTTTATTATGTTGGATACAGATAATGGGAGAGTATAGAATGTTTGTTATTTTGAAATACATGTTCGTAAAATTAACATATTTTGCAGTTGTGTTTTTGTTCAAAACACCCTCAATTGAACAGATCTTTCACATTTTTACTTTACAAAATGCTAAAAGCTATGGGAGGTTTTAGAGAAAAAGCCTAAGATACCTTCTATGCCAGGACCTTGCATGAAAGGAGACAGTCACTACGTGTGGAGGCCGAGGTTCTGTCCTGCCTGTGGTAGGTGCTTACAGCTGCCAGGAGAGAGATGCCCAGACAGGACATGTTGGCTTAAGGCCCAGAGGGGTGAGGGGCAGAGCTGGGATTGGAACTAGGCTGTTGGCATTCTTTGGCAGCCTTGCTTCCGGGGATACTTATTCTCCCTGAGCTTTTATTTATTTATTTTAAAATATATTTTTATTAATTTCAGAGAGGAAGGGAGAGGGAAAGAGAGACAGAAACATCAATGATGAGAGAATTGTCGATTGGCTGCCTCCTGCATGGCCTCTACTGGGAATGGAGCCCGAAACCCAGGCATGTGCCTCGATCAGGAATTGAACTGTCACCTCCTGGTTTATTGGTCAGACTGAGCTTTTACTTTGTTACTAGAGGCCTGATGCATGAAATTTGTGCCAGGGGCTTGGCCCACCCCCCACCACAGCTTCATCCAGAAGGTCACCCAGAAGCATGTTTGGGCTAATTAGCATATTTTGCTTTTATTATAGATCAGTAAAACAAAGGAGCTGGGCAGTGTTTATCTGGGAATCCCATGTTTTCAGAATGTCTCTAAATCTAATCCTATATAATAAAAGTCTAATATGCTAAGTGTCTGCTCAACTAATCAAAGCTTAATATGCTAATGGTATGCTAAGGCTGCTTAACTGCTCGCTATGTTGTGCACTGACCACCAAGGGGCAGACACTCCAACTGGTAGGTTAACTTGCTCCTGGGGACATCCCCCAAGGGCTCCTGGACTGCAAGAGGGCACACAGGCTGGGCTGCGGCCTCCCTATCCCCTGGTGTAGAAATTTCGTGCACCGGGCCTCTAGTGTTATATAAACTTCTCAGCTTGAGGTTTGGGTTTTGTTGTTTTGCACCAGGTCAGCAGTGTGTAGAGGCAAATACTCCCCTGCCTCTTCCTCCCGGGGCCGTGGAGGGACTTTTCATTGCAAGGACAGGATCCCCTCCAGGGCTCCAGTTTAGGAGACTTAGCCTCCTGCTTAATTCCTGTGCGCTGCTGTCTGGGTGTGAAAACCCAAGCCGTGGGCAGTAAAGCTTGTTTCCTCTTAAGTCATCCCTCCATTCTCACCCCTCTGGCTTTTTCTTAGTTTGAGTTCTAGCATCTGGGGATTTCTCTCTCTCATAAGCTCAGCTTAAATGAGTCTCTGTACAGTTGTTCTCCAGCGGTTCTGGATTTGCATGGGGCCAGGTCCCCCTCGCTGCCTTCCTCTTGTTATGGGAAGGGAACTCGGGCCAAACAGCCCACATGTGGCGAGGACTGCCGATGGGAAGCGCGTGTGTTTCTGGTTACAGCGTCTGTCCCTGGGTCCCCAGGAGGCTGCATCTGGAGCTGAGACTCGGTGACTCAACACAGTGACATGCTCCCCAGCAATTCTCATATGCGCTTTGCTGAGAAGGGCCAGGCAATTTGACTCCAAGCTGTGGTAGTTTTCAGCTCATAGAGAACAATCAGAAAAATGCAAATATGAACAAAAACAAATAAACTATTATTTTGTTGTTAATACTGAATAGCAGTTGTTGATAGCTAATTTTCATGTAAGGCCCAAGTTACCTAGCCTGAATTAATTGAAAGCTGTAATGCGGTATCTTATAGAAAGGAAAATTATACCTTGTAGTCTCTGATGTGTATTTTTAGAAAAATTTAATCGACTACTATGGTCACTCTTAAGTTTAATATTTACCTGTTATGAATCTATAGAAAGATATGAAATTAGAGTGGAATTTCACTAATGAAATGTTATGATATACACTGAGTGCCCAAAATTATTATGATCTCTGAACACATAATAATCTGGCCACTCAGTATATATCCTATATAATAGAAGGCTAATACTCAAATTGTCTCCTTGACCAGGAGTTCTACCAGCAGGCAGGCCAGCCAAACGCCCATGTCTCCTCCCCCTGGCCTGGCTGGCCGGACCCCACCCATGCACGAATTCATGCACCAGGCCTCTAATACACACATACACGGAGTGGCCAGATTATTATGTGTTCAGAGATGATAATAATCTGGCCACTTGGTGCATATTTGAAAGCAGATTTCTGACATGCTGAAGAAACAACTTTTTAAAATGAGGCTTTCAAGTAGCTTGTAGCTAATCAGGATGTTTTGAGAACATGATGCTTACGAAGTAGGGGGCTGTTGACTTGTCTGTTTCCTTGGCTCCTTCCTGCTTCTGCCTATATATGCTTTATCTTGAGCGATCAGAAACCAGTGAACTCCTGTGCTACATCCCACATACTGCAAACCAACTTGAGGACTGAAATCTGACCATGTGAAACAATCACTAGGTATCCCCTGGCATGCTCTGCACAGTTCCATATGGCCATTTACAGAATTGCATCACCGTTCTTCCCTCAAGGAGTCCGTGGTCTAGTAGGAGAGAGATTGTTATTGGACCGTGAACTCCTCGGGAGAGGAACTTGATCCTCTGTAGACACCGCATGTTTTCTAACAATACACGGCCATGGTTGTCACTCCGCAAATGTTTGCTAAATGAATGAATAAGAAAAACTTCAAACAGATGCTCAGCACTCTCCCCCAGACACCAAGAAGTGGGTTCTTCTATTCAGAATCATATTTTACACTAAAACCAAGACAGACAAGCCAATAGTCCTACATTCTGGTCCAGGGCCTGCCATTTACCAGTTAACCCTGAGTGCTTCATGTAACCTTGTGGAGTTTCATTCTTCTCAGTATGAAATGAAAAAGTGGATTAAATGACTTCTGAATGAATTCTAGTTCTAAAGCAACAAAACCATTTTCTTTTGCATATCTTTCTCCCAGTCTCAAGATGCTCCCAATTCATATTTCATGTATAATAGTCTGGAAAGAAGTATGCATGTATAACATATGGGTGCAATTTTTTTGTGTGTGTGACTCTTCCAGGCCTTCTGAACAGAGTGAATTAAAACTTGTGTGCAGTGAATTTGAAAGATCTGAGCTGAGCCGTGACATCGATGTAAGAAACTGGTGTCCACAGGAGACCCCTGGGGACAGGTGTAAAACGGACGCTGGCCTTGGAAGAAGCTTACCTGCCACAAAGAGAGAGGCAGGTATGGAACCCATTGAGCTTCAAATGGTGGTTCTGGGTGGAATTTTTGTTTCCTTGAGGAAGTACCCAGTGTGAGAAATGGCATCTTGATGAGATGGTCACTTTACAGGCAACTTTGATTACTGAAGCCCGAATGGAGCCTAGAAAGCTAAGGTTCTCTTGAGCCAGGACAGGCCTCTAATGTTGTCTCCCCTTTCCCCCACCTCCCTGAAACCTGACCATTCTCGGCTGTCCCCATGCAGGCTGCTGAAGGCACAGTGGTTGCTTGCTCTAGGGCAGTGGTTTGCCGACCACTGGACTAGACCAAATGTTACCGTGTAGTTGGAAGCTGTGAGGATTAGGCAATTGTGGCATATTTTGTGCAAAGAGATAAGACGGTAATATATGATAGTGGTCGGCAAACTCTTAAGTCAACAGAGTGGCAAACCGAGGTTCATGAGTCACATGTGGCTCAGAAGCTTCGATTTGCCGACCACTGCTCTAGGGAATGGCCAGTTTAGAAGAATAGTAGCTGTTCTCACACCTGAGCCAGGTGGTTCCCGCAGAGCCAGGCCAATGCCCCACCCAAAGGGCTGCTGGGCACATCCTTGAGAGTGGACGGCAGAGGACACCGATGCTAGATCCAGGGTAGGACAGAGCATAGTTGGAGGCTAAAGGGCCACTGAATTTGGCAAGTCAGGTGGAACACAGGTTGGGGAGAGGCGTAATCCTCCCAACCAGCACCCAGATTCCCAGGCATGTGCCTACATCAACACACATAGGCTGGCAGAGTTAGGAAGTTTCTGTCTTTGTCTTTTGTTTATTCCTTTGACACATGTGTTACTTTTTTATCTATTAGAGGTTCTTCCCACCACACGTAAATTATACTTCGAAGCTCTTGGTGGATATCTTAATAGAAGAGAGGGGGAAATTACCTACAGATCTCCAGTCCAATAGATCAGCCTCAGTTTTCTTGATAAAAGTGTTTGTTATTCCCAGAACCATTGTTAGATCCAGTTATCACAAGTATGGGCTGAATGAGAACCAGTCAAGTTTAATTGCCCATCCCACAGGCCGCCGAGGAGACATAGCGCATCCCCACCGTTTCTCCAAATCCCATTATTAGTTGCAGTGCAGCAAAGTCAGCTGACCCTGAAGGTGAACCTTGCTGTCTTCATCATGTTTCCTCTCTCCTTTGACTGGAAATGACATCGAGCTGAAACTGGCTGAAGGGAAACATGGGGTCAGCGCTTCTCTCTTCCTTCCTGCAGAGAGCTACTTCCAGAAGCTGGGGAAGAAGTGCGTGGAGAAGTCTTGCTCAGATTCCAGCTCAGACTGCGGCAGCTCCTCGGGAAGTGTGCGTGCCAGCCGTGGCAGCTGGGGCAGCTGGAGCAGCAGCAGCTCCGACGGGGACAAGAAGCCCGGGGGCCCCCCTCAGCACTTCCTGCCAGCCGGTGAGCCCTGAGAACAGCCTTCCCTCCAGCAGTGAGAACCCGACAAGCATGCCCTCCCTGTGTGAGAAATGAGCACTCACAGCCATCAAAATCTTGACGTGTCCCCATGGGATCTCAGTGCATGTTTTCCTTGAATGTGTATAGACGTGGATTGTGCCCTAACATGGGGTCTGTCTTTGAGAATGTCCAATGTGTGCTTGAGAAGAATGTATATGCTGTTGACGCTGTTGCTTTGGGGTGAAATGTTCTGTAAATATCAGTTAGATCCATTTGATCTAGCGTGTCATTTAAGGCCGCTGTTTCCTTGTTGATTTTTAGTCCGAAAGATCTGTCCAGTGATGTTAGTGGGTGTTGAAGTCCCCTATTATGATTGTATTGCTGTCAATCTTTTCCTTAAAGTTCATCAACAGTTGTTGTTTTTTAGTATAGTTGGATGCATATAACATAAGACTTTTTAAAATTCAGGGCTTAACATTAACAAAAAACAGAAGTATAGTTTTTGTTAGTAGGGGGAGGCTGACAGAAGAATGATAAAAATTTGAAGGTTATGTAATACCAGGAAAATATTCCTAACATAATTAATGGTGTAAAAGACCAAAAAGGCAAAGTATATATGGTTATGACCCCAATTTTACACATATATGTACACATCATAGGCACTGGAAGAACCATCTCTAAATTTTGATAATGGTAGTTTAATTATAGGTGTCTTATATTTTCCTTTTTTAAACTTTTGTTTATTTTTATAGATTTCCTATAATAAGCATGTTACTTTTATAAGCTGGTCTATTTATATAGCAAAATTTATTTTCTCAGAAAAACCCTCATTAAAAAGTTATATATTATTAATGGTTTCAGCTTCCTCCCCCCCCCCATAAAGAAAACATTATTAAGCCAAAAGTCATACATTTAAATGTTGGGTTTTGAAATAAAAGATAAATTACAAGACATTTTAATAATAAAATTACTGAATGTGTGACTATCAGTTTAAAATAAGAAATAAATCACTCTTTAGGGGTTAATGAAATTAACCATTTGCATTATAAGATATCATGCAGTTGAATTGTGTTTGGAAAAACTTGCAATGATTCTTTTGCTTTTATGCAGGAGACAATGTTTCACAGAACGACTTTCCTCCAGAAACGCCCATCTCCTTGAATCTCTGCCATAACATCTGCAACCCCACGTAAGTTTTCAACTTCCCAGCATTCTCCGTGTGCTTCCTGCACTGCTTTTTCTGTCAGAGTGTTTCCGCTTCATAATTGGTTCTGCAGGGTAAAGGATGAAAACGTTTGAAGGAGGTGAGGAGGTGAAATCTAATTTTACTAGTAATTCAGAAAGGGGGGTCCTTCCAAGGGACCACAGTTCATGTGGAGGCATCTCTGGTATCGCTGGTCTGTCCCTGTGATGTGTCTGTGTCAGAAAGCCTCCCATCCTGAAAGTAGAAAGAAGACACTGTCGCTATAAGAATGGGCATCATCTCCTCTTTGCTGGGACTTGAAATAAAGCCAAGCATTGACGACCTAGGAAGTTTTGAAAGAACCTGGAAGATACTACGTGTTTACAGTCCCACCGTGTGATGCTTGCAGCAGCATCGGACAAAATAAACACGCACCTTCTAACGAGTGAGAGGAAGGAGGACATGCAGAAGGAGAGGGTTTCAGAACGAGAGATGAAATTGATTTTCTTAGGCATTGGCCACTTGGTGAGAGGATAGGATGTCATTAAAATAAGCTGGTGAGCCGGCTCAGTGGTTAAGCATCGCCCCATGAACCAGGAGGTCGAGGTTTGATTCCCAGTCAGTGCACATCCCTGGGTTGTGGACTCAATTCCCAGTAGGGGGCATGCAGGCAGCAGCCGGTCAATGATTCTCTCATCATTGATGTTTCTATCTCTCCCTTCTATCTATCCATAAAAATATATTTTTAAAAATTAAATTGGTGAGTTGGTATGAATAAACACTCAGCAAGGGTACAAGGAAAGCTCTGTAAGAACTGTTTTTGTGAGGGGTAGAAAGTACACCAGGGGTTAAGAATTCCTGCCAGCTGGTGGCAGGCCGATGGACACTGCAGATGGCCTCGGTGACCTTAGTGAAAATTGCTTAGTTGTTTATTAAAGGGCGACTTTGCTGGGTTTTGGGAATTTAATTTTCCTCAGCTCTTTTCTGGCTTTCTGACACAGTCACCTCACAGGAATAGACCAGCGATATGTCTCTAGTATCTATAGGTTTTTGGGGGGAGGAGTCTGTGTAAACACTCAACCAGACTTGGTATTCCAACTGCAGTTATTTCCTTGTACAGAAAACATGAGTGATGTCCATTTTCTTGCTTTCCCCACAGCGACGTGAATAGTCTCCCACAATATGCGGAACCTTCCTGTCCCAGCCTTCCTGCCGGGCCTGCAGGTGTTGAAGAAGATAAAGGTGAGGCTCTTTTCACTTGTTCCAGACACCACCAGGTGCAGGTGTTCTACATTGTGGGCTGGGGGCTTGGGTGGGGCAGGGCCATTGCCCCAGTGCCCTCTTCTCTGAACCATGTCACTGGGCTTTTTGTGCATTGGGAACCTTTGCCTTCGGCCGCCCCTGGCACACTGACCCTGGGCTCCCTCCTTGTAGCTAAGGCACAAGGACTCCGGGATAGTGCGGGGCTACCACTGTGTTTAGTTCACCTTTCCCCTAGGAGGTCCTGTTAGAAAGCATTCGAAGGGTGAGGCTCCAGTACTTGAGCCTACTTCTGCTTTGCCTGCCGTCTCTTCTTTCTTCCCCACCCACCTCCTCATGTCCTACAAGTCTAATATCCCAGCCTCCACAGCCTCAGTTGAGCAGCCTCCTGCACCAGGCCATTTTCTCCACATAAAACAGAAATACAGCTGGGGCCTAGCCAGGTGCATGAGCATCACATGTTTGCATTCATTCCCCTTGGTCCCAGACATTCCAGGGGTGATTTGAACAGGCCCAGGTGCTTGCATACGTCGTGTGGCTTGCATTGCAGGAAGGAACCTTGAGCTTAGGGAACCTGTGTCTTTTATAGCGGGCAGTAGGCATGTCTCTCTCTGCTGCAGAGGGAGACACCGTATGATGCAAGGCTTTGGCTTGCCAAGCATCCTTGCATAGATGGTCCAGAATAAAGGCATCCGGGGCCTCTGCCTGCAGGCTGTTCAGAAGTGCAGGGAGCCTGTGGAGACTGACCTCCCAGCAGCCACTCTGCTCAGGACCTCTCAGGGGCTTTCCATCTGGCCGAAGTCAGTGCCCACGTCCTTCATGGATCCCACCAGGCTCTGTGTTGTCTGGCTCCTTGCTGTTCTGAACTCACAGGCACACTCCCACTGTGGGGGCTGCACACTTAGCTCTGTCCCCCGTGCCCAGAGCTCACCTTACCTTTCCTTCACTCGCGTCCCAACTCAGTTGCATTTGAAATAAAGGTCGAAGCAGCATGCTCTATTTCTGCTTTATATTCGGAAACTATGCCCCAAAAGGAGTCGGGGGAGCAGATGTGGTCAGCATGTGGGGGTGACACAGGGGTGTTTCCTGGAGTTGGAGAAGGGGGACAGAGGCCTTGCTCTCCTCCTCAGGTCTTTACCCCCCTGGAGACCTGTGGCCCACGCAGCCCGTGTGTGTGACAAGCGGCTTCAACTGCGCCCTGGAGAACACGGTGCCGGGCGTGATGCAGGGACCGGCCCCCGTGCACAGCAGGTACAGGTCTCTTGGCTGACGGCCGCCTCCCTGGGCCCGAGGACTTGCGGTGGGAACCGGAACTCCACCGGTTAGGTTGTCCTCACAGAATCAAGGGCCCAGCCTCCTTCCCCAGCTAGCTACCTCAGGCGGGCGTTGCCATCTGCCTTTTGGAGTTGTGTTGTGATGTCTTAGAAAAGTATACACCCGGCATCGAGAGAAACAGGAAAGGAAATAGAAGTAATAGATAATACCGCTGAAGACCACATCATTACTCTCCTTTCTTTAAAGTGAAAAGATTGAAAAAGCAATCACTCCTAATTCCTACCCCCTCAACAGTGCAAAGATTTCCGTTTTTTCCTGTTATTAATCATGAACACATTTACATTTTTAAAAGATCAAATAGCTTGAGTACTGAAAAATAGTTATATAATGGTCATTCGCTAAATTTGTTTATGGCTATGACTACGTCACTGAATTATGAAACATTCTGAAGAAAACATTTATATCTGTGTTCCGTCACAGAATCTATTTGAATTCTTTTGAGGGGGAGGTCAGTTTATTACAGGTGCATTTACTTTCTTTCTTTCTGGAATGAGAACCCAGTTGATAACAGTGATCAGAGTATCATGAGTCATGGTCTTTGTAGCCGTGATCTCCCCAAGGCGAATGCTGGCCCTGCTCTGTGTGAGGGGTGGACATTTGCCCGGAAGGACATGTGTAAGTCCTTCCCATGTGAGCTAAGACGCTCAGGGTAGGCCAGTGGCTCTTCCTGTGTGCTAATAACCACGGCCTCTGGTTACTTATCCTGGTTATACAGGGAGTGTGCTCCTTGTTCAAGCATCTATCCTGCCCTGGTATGTCATTGGTGATGAGCATTAAGTAAACCTTTGATTCTGTGACTGAAGAAAGTCCATCTGTTTTCCAAAATTAAGGATTTAGCAGTCATCAGGATGCTGGGCAATAAAATTGCTTTCTTCTTTCTTTACTTGATCTGTTGACACCCTGTTTCTGAAACGAGACCTCTTGTTTTCTCGTAGCAGTTTCATTGATTGGAGTGCAACTTGCGAAGGCCAGTTCCCCAATGTGTACTGTCCGTTGGAACTGAACGATTACAATGCCTTTCCGGAAGGTAAAAGCTATTTGAACAAGCCCAGTGTCATTCTTTTATTCTCAGAAAGTGAAAGCAGGAAGTATTTGGCCTTAAGGCACTCACTGCAGAAGAAAGTGTCTTAAAAAAAAATTAGACCATAGTTGACGTTAACAGTATATTCGTTTCAAGTGTACATCATCATAATTCGACATTTGTGTATATTGAGGAATGATTACCACCCAATGTGTTGTTAACATCCCTCACCATGCATAATCAATAGTTAACAGTTTTCTTGTGGTGAGAACTTTTAAGATTTATTCTCTTAGCAACTTTTCTTTTTCAGTATATATTATTGATTTTTTTACAGAGAGGAAGGGAGAGGGCTAGAGAGTTAGAAACATCGATGAGAGAGAGACATTGATCAGCTGCCTTCTGCACACCCCCGACTGGGGATGTGCCTGCAACCAAGGTACATGCCCTTGGCCAAAATTGAACCTGGGATCCTTCAGGCGCAGGCCGACGCTCTATCCACTGAGCCAAACTGGTTTCGGCAGCAACTTTTAATATACAATAAAGTATTAACTACAGTACCATGCTGTATATGACAGCCCAGGACTTGTTTATCTTACCCCTGGAACTTTGTATTTTGTAAGCCTCTGAACCATTTTGCCTATTCCCCCAACCCCACCTCTGGCAACGTTCAGAAGGCCCACTATATTCAGGAGCTATTTTTTATTTTTGGTGGTTGTTTATTTGTTTATCTTGCTGTTGTTAAGAATGTGCCTTTAACATTTAGTGGACTTTGAGAATGACCTTGCAGGAGGTTGCTGACTGCTTTTGTGTGGATCAAGTTGTGCATACCCTGCCATATGTAATTTTCTGTGGCCTCACAAAGCCCTGTACACCTGGGTATCTGGGGGCTTCTACCGATCACCCTAAGAGAGAACCTGGCCATTGGCCTTAGGTGGACCTGACAGGGGAGGCTGGGGTGCTTGCGGTCAGCTCCTCCTCTTAGACAGCCAGGCCACCTGAAATAGAAACTCTCCCTGCTTGTTCCTCAGCATGTCCTGACACCTCTGCTCCCATGGTGCTGCAGACGAATGGAAGAAGCTTGGAAGGGAAATTGCCAATGCTTGGGCTCAAGCACCTATTATAATAAACAGTAATAGATATGAGATTTCTCTGATAAACTGGAAAATTCTCTTACTGTACATTACAGTACGAGAGCTACCTTTGCAGAGAAACAATAAGTGGTATAGTAGATAATGCACTAATGTGGATTTCGATACATGCATTGCTCTATGTTAACCACAAGGGGGTGTCGTGGTAACTTTCTTCTATGCTTATGAGGCTTGTGTGTATTAATCTTCTTAGCTAAATGCTTGGCTTGGTATTGCCTTTGTCCGTCCATATGGTATATATGCAGGTGGCCTGATAGGAAAGAAAAGAACATTTTAAGGGCTGGTAAGAAGCTTGACGTGATTCACATCTATAGTAGTAGTACAGTGTATTTTATGTATCAGAAAGATTCCCATCAAATCATCCAATATATAAGCCCAGAGGTGGGCCTTCCCTGAGGGCTTCCCAGGTGCTGTGTCTGAGCAGTAGTTTTGAACGTGAGAGTGGCAGTGGAACTCCCAGTTCGCACAGGGTAAGGATGTCTTCAGCCTGTCCGGATAGTAAGGAAGACCTTGAGAGTTCTTTTTGCTGAGAGTGAGAATTCAGTTCGCACCGCAGAAATGTTTACCTGCGTTGATGTCTCCCGTTCCTTGTAGAAAACATGAATTATCCCAATGGCTTCCCGTGTCCTGCTGAAATTCAGACCGACTTTATTGACCACAACTCGCAGTCTACCTGGAACAGCCCGCCCAACATGCCGACCGCCTGGGGACACCCTGGTCTCGTCAGCAATCCGGTCAGTGCTGCCCAGCCTGCGCCTCCAGTTTCTTTCTGCTGCTTTTTCAATCCTGGTCTCACATAGCAATAGAGTTGGGTTCTGATCAGCTAAAGCCAGGCTTGCTTCCTTTAGGTCAGGGGTGGGGGACCTTTTTTCTGCCAGGGGCCATTTGGATATTTATAACATCATTCGAGGGCCAGACAAAATGATCAACTTAAGAATTAGCCAGTTATATTCAGTCAAACATTTAATGAACTCTCACCCCTAATAATTTGTCAGGGCCAGACCAAATGATTTCATGGGCCTTCCACGGCCCTGGGGCCAGACGTTCCCCACCCCTGCTTTAGGTCAGAGGAGCCCACCCTCTGAAGGAACCTAACACATAATCAGACAGGCGGGGGCTTGCCGACATTGGCATTCTAGCCACTTCCAAGCTACACCAGCAGTGATAGCTTGTGGTAACGTTGACTTGGGGCCATAGCTGTGTTTCTGTGGCCCCGCTAACCTTTTCATCTGTGATCAGAGATGAAATGAACGTCACAGAAAGGTGTCAGTGGTCAGTGACGGGGCCCTGAGGGCTTCCTGCCTACGAACGAATGCCCTCCACCCCTTCGTGCTTACAAGTCCTACACCTTGCCCCTTTCAGATCCACTCAGCAGTTTTTTACAGAGAGGACATTCAAACTGGGGGTTCGCGCTTGGGTTGAAAATAAGTTTAGATGAGGGTTTCACAACTCTGTGATTGTGGAAAACGGAGTTCAAGACACCTGGAATGTTGAGAATAGTTGAATAGCACCCAAGGGACTGGGATGGATACCACTGTGGTATCCACTCTTATACATTCAACCTTGACATTGCCTTTCTAAGACTTTTTAAAATATATATATATATTTTTTTAATCTTTTTTTCCTCTCCTCATTTACACATCAGCCCTACCTCACAAGCACCCGAAGCTTATCTCCAATGTCTGGACTTTTTGGTTCCATCTGGGCCCCGCAGAGCGATGTGTATGAGAATTGCTGCCCCATCAGCCCCACCACGGAACATTCGACTCACATGGAGAACCCGGCGGTCATGTGCAAGGAATACTACCCGGGGTTCAACCCGTTTCGTGCCTACATGAACCTGGACATATGGACTACCACGGCCAATAGGAACGCAAATTTCCCACTGTCTAGGGACTCGAGCTACTGTGGGAATGTGTGAGAAGAGTTTGATTTTTAAACAATGTGAATAAAGAGGCTTGTGTTTTGATGACTAGCGTAAACTGGTTCTTGAGATAGATTACAACCTTGGTGGATATTTTGGCACTTTTATATGAAAATAAACTTTTTTAATGAAATCTGGGTGCGTTCTGTTGGTGTGTGGTTTTTTTTTTTACCTTTCACAAATCAGTGGCAGAAACTAAGCATCCATATGTCATTACTTTATACCTCAAGGCATGTGCCCAACATGCCACATGTTTTCAGTTAGAACGAGGAAGGCTTTGGGGAAGGAAGGTGGAAACTGGGATAGAAGTGGCTGCTGCATTCCCCTCCCCCTCCCTCCATGCACATCAGAACTCCCCAGGCAGCTTGCAGACAACGTAGTTGGTAAGGTGACATTCCCAGAGATTCTTAGGTCGATGATCGGTGTACCAGGTTATTAGCTTCTTTCTTCCCACGGTCTCCATTGATTGTAACATGCAGGCGGGGCTGAGAACTGCTGCCTGGGCAAGCCCAGCTGAGCAGCCAGGCACTTGCCTGGGCACCCAGCTCAGGGTGGAGGGTGGAGGGTGGTTCTCTCTGGTCCTGGTGGCCACGGTGGAGTGGCGAGTCTAACCCTGTTCTGCCTGTGCAGAGATGGCCAGAACGTCCTTCCCCTCCATTAGGGCAGTCCCTGGGTGTGACAGCAGCAGGGGCATCCCAGTAGCATTTGGATTCCCCGAGTGAGCAGCCTTACTCCAAACACAGGCCCTCGGGGTCCGGGCAAGGTGCGTGCCTGCCAGGCTGGTTGTGTCTGCTCATCAACGACTCGAGCAGTCCCTGGGGTGGTGGACTAATCGACCGGCGTGTGTAAATTTTGAAAATGTTTTTTACTTTTAATAAACATCTTGTTACATCTGTTTCATCTTTATTGGGAATTCCCTAGGAGATAGTTTTTAGTGGACTGCTGGGTTTGCTTGCTTTGAGTTGGTTTCGCTTTGCCATGGGGTGTGTGGGCGCCTGGGACCAGGAGGGGCAAGCGTACTGTAAATCCAGGAACCCCCTCTATAAGGTGCGCCCGCAAGCATGGCAGGACCACTAGAAGCCTCTCAGGCTCCTAAGTTAGAACCGTGATGCGAGTGAAGCCCCCTGATACTGAATAATGTTAAAAATAATTTAGGGTCTAGGTATAGGCCCAAAAGAATTGTTAGCAGGGACTTGAATAAAGGTTTGTGCTCCTGCGTTCATAGCAGCATTATCCCAACAGCCTCGATCAGCGGTAGCCAACCTTTCGGACCACTGGTTGGCGACCGCTGGCCTAGATGCCCACTGATGGGTGTATGGATGAAGAAAACATGATAAATACATACAATGGGCTAGTCAGCCTCAAAAAGGAAGGACATTCTCCCTGGCCGGCATTGCTCAATGGTTAGTGTCAGCCCATTCACCGAAGGGTCATCGGTTTGATTCCCTGTCAAGAGTACATACCTGGGTTACAAGTTCGATCCTGGTCTTGTCGAGGCATGTGTAGAAGGCAGCCAGTCAATGTGTCTCCCTTCACATTGATGTTTCTCTCTATCTCTCTTCCCCAGTTCCCTTCCACTCTCTAAAAATCCATGGGGAAATATCCTTAGGTGAGGATTAACAAAAAAAAGGAGGCAGGACATTCTGGCCCTGGCCAAGTAGCTTGGTTGGTTAAAGTGTCATCCTGCTCCGCCACGGTTGCAGATTGGAACCCCAGTCAGGACACATACGAGAATCAACCAGTGGATGCAAAAGTAAGTGGAACAACAAATTGATGTTTCTGTCTCTCCCTCCCCGCTTCTTCTCTCTCTTCCTCTCTGTAAAACCAAATTAAAAAGAAAGGAAATTCTATATGTGCCACAATGTGTATGTACCATGAAAACACCCTACTCAGTGAAATAAGCCAGTCAATGAATAAATGCCTTGCGGTTCTACTTCTGTGAGGTGCCTACTACGGTCAGCTTCATAGAGACAGAAAGTAGCATGGCGGTTACCAGAGGCTGAGAGGGGAGGGGGAGATGGGGAGTGATTGTTTAACGTGTACAGTTTTAGTTTGAAAAGATTTGAAAAAAAGTTCTGGAGATGGATGGTAGTGATGGCTGTACAACAACATGAATGTCCTTTATGTCACGAAATTGTACAGATAAGCATTAAAATTGTAAGTTTTGTTTAATGTACGTTTTACCACACACAAAAAAATTCATGTTCAGTATAGAATTCAAAACTTTCCCACTGAGGAGCATATGAAGCCTTAGATGTATGTTGTGCTCATGGATCTAATTTACTTTCCTACTTTCATTGATCTCTCAATTCCCCCTCAGGAAAACGTGAGAAATCCAAACAAGTCCTTCCACTAAATACAGAAGAAAGTATAAACCTTCACTTTATTTATTTATTTATTTATTTATTTATTTATTTATTTTTCGTATACATGGAGATTTACTTTTGGGGGCGGAGGGGATTTTCTTTTTCTTTTTTAATATATTTTTATTGATTTTTTTCAGAGAGGAAGGGAGAGGGACAGAGAGCTAGAAACATTGAGAGAAAGAGACATTGATCAGCTGCCTCCTGCACACCCCTCACTGGGAATGTGCCTGCCACCAAGGTACATGCCCCTGACCAAAATCGAACCTGGGACCCTTCAGTCCACAGACTGTTGCTCTATCCACTGAGCCAAACCGGTCTCAGTGAGATTTACTTTGTGTGTGTGTGTTTTAATTTTTTTATTAATATATTACATGTATAGTATCTTCCCATTGCCCCCCCCCAGGCATACCCTAACCCCCCAGTGTTTTGTGTTCATTGGTTATGCTTTTATGCATGCATACAAGTCCTTTGGTTGATCTCTTATTTACCCCACCTCTCCATAACCTTCCTGCTGTAATTTGACAGTCTGTTTGATGCTTTACTGCCTCTATATCTATCTTTTTGTTTGTCAGTTTATAATTTTCTTTATTATCCACAGTGAAATCATGTGGTGTTTCTCCTTCATTGACTGGCTTATTTCACTTAGCATAATGCTCTCCAGTTCCATCCAGGTTGCTGCAAATGGTAAGAATTCCTTCTTTTTAATGGCAGCATAGAATTCCATTGTGTAGATGTACCATAGTTTCCTGATCCACTCATTTGCTGACAGGCACCTAGGCTGTTTCCAAATTGTAAATTGTGCTGCTATGAACATAGAGGTGCATAAATCCTTTCTGATGAAACCTTCACTTTAGTCCTAAGGCCAAACTCAATGATGGGGAAACTGGATGTTTTTCTTGGTTTAAAGTATTTACTGAGGACCATCTAGGAGCTGGGACCAGCCCAAGAGGCCCTTCACCAGAGAACAGGACAGCCTAGGTCCTGCTGTGCTGGCACATTCCAGAAGGAGGGCTGGGGCAGGAAACAAGCAAAAGATTCAAGGAATGTTTTAGATGCTGCTGTGTGCTTTGCGGACCATGAAATGGTGATGTGATAAATGGGGGAGAGGCAACAGGTGATCCGGAGAAGTCTAAAGAAGTAAGGCTTTAAAAAAGATCAATTTTCTCTTCTTTATTAATGTGTTTTTGTTTTTATCTTTATTGTTGAAAGTATTACAAAATCCCCCTTTCATCCCCATTGACCTCAAAGAGCTAAAACTTGAACAGCAAGAAAGAGCCAGCTGTGCCAAGATCAACAGGCAAAGCTTTGTTACCGAGGAAAGGGCAGGTGCAAAGGCCCTGGGGCAGGAGGCTGGTGTGGCTGGGGCCTGGAGAGCAAGTGCCACGGGGAAAGAGTGAGGCCCTAGAAGTGGGCAGAGGCGGCCTCCATAAGGCCTTGCAGGCCACCAACAAGAGGATGGGTTTTACTCAAGGTGTGGTGGGAAGCCATGGGAGCATTTTAAGAGAAATGTTAGCTGGTTTTCAAAGAAATCACTGAATGGCTGAATAGAGAAATGGTTCGTTGGGTGCAGGAGTAACAATGACACCAACTAGACATCCGCAGCTACAGTGGAGATGATGGGGAGAATTGGTTGGTTATAAGAATACTGATTGGTGGGGTGGAGTGGAATTGATTGGGCCCTGAGAGTGAGTCAGGAGAGAAGAGCGTTGGGGGAGGGTCTGGTTGCAGGCGGGGCAGGCACTCCCAGATGGACAGTGTGAAGCGGAGAAGTCATGCAGGCAGTTGCGTCTGCAGATTTGAAGCTGGTAAGTTTAGGGCTGGGGACAAACACTGGGACATCTTCAACCTCCAGATGGTATTAAGTCTATGGGAGTGAATGAGGCCTCTTGGAGAGCAGAAGAATGTTGAGGTCTGGGCCTGGACACTCTCATGTGTAGAAGTGGAGAAGAGGAGGCAGGAGCAGAGGAGACCGAGAGGAACCACTGGCAGGGTAGGAGGAAGCCAAGAGGCCGAGAGGTCAGGTGTGCAAAATGCTGTGGGACCAGTAAGAGCAGGAGAGAGTGTGAACACTGGGTCTGTCCAGCCATTCTGGAGGGAGGTGTGGGGAGGGAGGTGATGAAAGTCTAGCAGGTGAATGGCAAGGTCACTATTCGGCCCAGCATGAACAACGTGCAAGCATACTCATCACAGCGTTAGAACAGTGATGACCTGGAAATGCATGTTCTACAATAGGAATATGTTCAAATTATAGTACATGCAGATGTTGGAATACTGGGACACCTCTGAAAATCATTGTAAGAGTGACACCGGCAATGAAACAGTGGGACACCAAGTTACATACAGTATGATCCCACTGAATATGGAAGGACGCGCCATCTAGGGGGTGGGATTGGGTGTGATTTTGTATTTTCAGCCATTTTTTATTGTCTATTATAAGCATGTGCTACTATCACCCCATCTGCCCCCCCAGAAAGACTTTTAATTAAATCTTAAGGGAAAGTATATTTTATTTAACAATGGGGGAAAGTAAGTATGTTAAAAACAAATGCTAAAGTCTAATAAAATTTTCATCATGCTATAAAAAAAACAGAATTTAAAGGCAAAGGCAAGGTGAAACTTTCACCAAGCATTCCCTAATAAAATTCCTATAAAATGAGGTATGTAGTAATTACTTGGGTTAGGATTAAACACACATAAGAATGTCTTTAAATACATAACCAACATACAAAATGCAAGGCAGTCTAATGACAAAATGCTGGACAAGTAGTGTAAAAGTCACCTTTAAAATACAACTTTTTAAAAATACATATCGTATAATATTTATGCAAACTCAAGTGAACATTTAAAAAGGATTATTTTGGTGTGACCCAGACATTTGAACAATTTAGTGTTTCTACTGGAGTCCAGAGAAGATGTCAGTAAATCAGAATGTGCATATTTAGTAATTTTGTATGTAGAATGTGCATCTTAATATATAAAAACTCTGGATCTGTCTCATGCACAATGACCAGAGGTTCAACCTAATGCCCAGGCTGTGCAAGCACCAGGCTCTGGTGGGTGGGGACTTGTGGCAGCAGAGACAGGGACAAGGGAGGCAGGGCTGTCACTCACACTCAGTCACCTCACACATGCACAGACACACCCAGTGCCCACCAGCTTACAGCCTTTTCTCCCTTTCTTTCCTGCCCTCCCAGGTGGCTCTCAGAGCCTCTCTCAGAATGAGGAAACAAAACAGACTGGGCCTGAAGAGGTAGGGATGGTGGGCAGAGGGTGGAGCAGCCCCCACTGGCCCCTCCCAGCTAGGAAAGAGGAAGAGGGAGACAGGGAGGCAGGGAGGCCTGGAGGACTGCTGAGAAAACCAAAGAGAGACAGAGACTGGGCGAGATCAGCCTGGCAGGGGATGGCAGTTAGGGGAATCAGGCAGGCAGAGAGATGAACGGTTAGGAGCCGATGGTCTTATATTGTGAGAGAGATGTCCAACAGTCGGACATCCCCCAAGGGGTCCCTGATTGGAGAGGGTACAGGCTGGGCTGAGGGAACCACCCCTCCCCCTGACCCCCGCATGAGTTTCATGCACCAGGCCACCAGCAGTATTTATAAAACTCTTATTTTAGAAACTAAAGACAAAAATTTTACTCAATATTCAGGTTCATTTCGTCTGGCTGGTTGCATATTTATTCATTCACAGTAGACGTAGAAATCACTTGAAATCTTTTAAAAACTGAAGGATCAGACCACGCCCAGTGATATGGGGATTGGATAGATTACCACACTGCATGTTCAAACTCCATATGAAAAGGAATCCCTATAGCAAAAGGGGCAGGCAGCCTCAGGTCATTCCAGGTTCCTCAATGCAACGTGTGTTCTACATCCACAGAGCTCCCAAAGAGAAACCAACTTATTTGCTCTCCTTCTTTCATTAAAAAATGTATTAAATCAGAATAATATCCAAAACCCAGAATTGATTTTTGTATTATTTGGGATAGGCTAGGTTATGCTGCAATAACAAATTGATCCTCAAACAGAACCCTGATACTACTCCAACTGTCCAGCAATTCCATAGTATTAAATGTAAAAAATAAAATAATATTTTTTTAAAAAAAGAAAGAGGACTTAGATGTCTAGAGTTCAAATCCTGACTATACTTCTTTCGAGCTTCTCTAATCTCTCTGAGCCTCAGGTTGCCCATCTGCAAAATTGGCTCTTAATTTTTTCCACAGGGGAGCTAAGAGACTTCTGCCTTATGTGTAATGTATATATGATCTGTTTGGAATTACTTGCTCAACATAGCTCTTCCCCCAAAGACTTCTTGAGGGCAGGGACCATAACTTGACTGGTGTGCTGTTCACCCAGCAACTACCACCATGCCTGACAAAAGGCACTGCTGAATCAACATGGGATAACTGACAACATACCTAGTAGGTGCGCGATAGTGATTATTCTTTTCCCATCCCTCCTTTTCAGCCCCGGCCTTGCTGATAGCTTCTACACTACAGGGAGTTCAGGTCCTCCACAGCAGTCACTTTCATTTCCTAAAATTGCCATCTTCCTCTGAAACATTATGCAAAAGCGGAATTTCAATGTGCCACTCACTGGGTTGGGCAAAACAAAGTTTTCCTCCACCAGTTCCTGGAATGACTGGTATTGCCTCGTACGCAAGTTTCTAAGGCTGACAAACAGAGCAGCTCTTGTAGTGTTTCTGTGAGTGTGAGGAAAACTCATTAGAACACTTCCTCTTTCTTGGAAAAGACAGCAATATCCCTTTCTTGCCAAAGCCAAGTCCCAAGTCTCTCTCTTTTCCTCCAAGAGAGTAATCAATGAGTTATTGTTGGGCCTGCAGATTAAGTCTGGGGCCCTCCATCATTAAGAGGGTTCCTCCATGCCCCCTTGCTCTAGCCCCTCCTCTTGCCTGGACTCTTACAGTTTTTGGACACTTTCTGTATGCCGAGCATTTTATTAGGTACAGGATATGCATAATCTCACATAAACAGGAAGGAAAATTACTTCAGAGGCAACCCCTTCTTCCAAATCCTTTCCCCAACTGAACCTGCATGAGGCAATACCTTCTGCTCCAAACCTGCACCTGCACCTGCACCAACTATGCCATCAACACTCCATTTTCTTTTTTAAAATGTTTTTATTGATTTTAGGGAGAGAGGAAGGGAGAGGGTAGACAGAAACATCACCCATCGGCTGCCTCTTGCATGCCCCCTACTGGGGGCCGAGCCCAGAACCCACGCATGTGCCTGACCAGGAATCAACCAGTGACTTCTTGGTTCATGGGTGGGTACTCAACCATTGAGCCACACTGGTCAGGCAACACTCTCATTTTCTGAGAGAAACTGAGCTCATCTGGTTGGTCAGAAGGAAACAATATTCATATTAACATCAAAAGCCCAATAATGTTTACATTCTTCAGTATGCAGCAGGTGCTTGAAATACGTTGTCTGGTTCAGTGGTGTTTCCTTATGATGTTGAGGAGGAAAAAAAAAAAAAAGATTCCCAGCTGGGGCCAGTGTGTGCACATTCTCTCCATGTCTGCATGGGCTCTCTCCAGGAGTCGTTTTTTTTCCTGAGGTGTGCACGTGTGGTGGATTGGTGTGTCTACATTGCCCCAGGCTGGGTGTGGGTGTGTGATGGGCCCTGTGGGGGAGGGTGGACAGTGTCCTGAGACACTCTGAGCTGCTGGGAGAGGCTCCAGCCACCTGTGACCTTGAACTTGAATGAGCAGGTTGAAAAATAACTCTTTGTTTATTCATCTTTCTTAACTGTGTGTCTAGCTCATATTTATTTCAATGTTTAATAATAGAGGTGTTTTGGGTCTTCATTTGAAAGGTTTTGTGACCAGAAGTATGCCATAGAAATATTCCTTAACTTTTGTTTATGTTAATCAGCCTATGGTAAAACTGATTTTGTTATATGTCATTTAACTTAAAGTCTCAGTTTCCAGGAATCTATAGAATAGCAGTCTTACCAACTTTCGGACCTCATGGACCACCCGTGGTCTGTGGACTACCAGTTAGCGACCGCTGCTATCGAAGATGTTAAGTGAGGGCTTATTGTACTTGCCTTTTAGCCAAGGGGCTTATTAGTCCTAGTGAACATTTTCTGTGGCACAATTTCCCATAGAGGGTCTTTGTCTAGTTAGTTCTTAACAGGTCCCCTGAAGAATAATTCTTTCTTAATAATGTCTGCCTCTCACCCTGGCAGAAGTAGCTCAGGTGGTTGGGCATTGTACGGTGTATGGGAAGGTTGCAGGTTCAATTCCCAGTCAGAGTAGAAGGCAACCATGTAACAGATGTGAAAACTGAGTCTTGTGATCGGCTCAGATGTAAACTGGCATGCGTAATAGGCATGATTTGAACCAAGTCAACCTGACTGCAAAGCACTTATTCTTACGAGCCATAGTGTTCCCATAGTGATGTGACATGGGTACAGCTGGATTGTGCTGAACCCTAGAAACGAGTCATCTCAGCTTGAATCCGTGGTACACAGGCCACAGCTGATGGATGTCCCATGTCAATCCAGAAGCAGGGATTCAGAGTGGCCTGTAGAGCAGCATAGTTTAAGAACCTACATTTTAGTGTGTGGCAAGAAATGAATGAAGAGCTGCAATGAGCCAGAAAGGGAAATGATGATAACAGTAGTAACTATTTTTAAACTCTTTCTGTATGCCAAGCATTCTGTTAGGTACCGGCTAAGCATAACCTCACATAAACTGGAAGGAAAATGAACTGATATTTGAGAGTGTCCCATACTAGAGCCATTATTCAATCATCATTTGGCTTCCTTCTTAGACTTAAAGTAATAAATGACATCATTTGTTGCCAGGTTACTTTTGCTTAAGAGTCTCATATGAGGCAATCATACTTGGATTGTGAAATGCATTTTGGGCAACATTAGTGTTAAAAAACACACCTAGCAACAAATGGACACATATACATCAGATACACACACACATGCTATAAACACTTCAGCTTTTCTATTATTGAGTGTTTGGCCACATTTTCAGTGAATAACAAGTCTAGCAAAAGATTATGAAGTGTGAGAAGTTGTCTACAGGACCTGGTGAAATCATGGCAGGCAGGCAGGCCTGGAAATCAGACTTGGCGGCAAGTTCTTGAACCCTTCTAAACCTCTGTGAATTTAAAACTCAGATAAAACCTGGATCAGAGACTTGTTACAGGATGAAACAAATACACATAAAACAATTAACAAAGATCTTAGCACAGATAGTGTCTCAACGGAAGTAATCACCTCCCATACCTCCTTCCCCACTTTGGATTCCTCCTGCTGAACTTGACTGTGTTCATTGATTTCTATTTCTTCTTTCTTTTCTTTCTTTCTTCCTTTCTTCCTTCCTTCCTTCCTTTTCTTTCTTTCTTTCTTTCTTTCTTTCTTTCTTTCTTTCTTTCTTTCTTTCTTTCTTTCTTTCTTTCTTTCTTTCTCCTCCTTCCCCTCCTCCTCCTCCTCCTCCTCCTCCTCCTCCTGCTCTTCCAGTATTCTTGGATTCAGACCCTTAATTTACATGACTTTGTATATTTCATTCC
>PVJN01018361.1:0-14466 GCA_004026805.1 Lasiurus borealis
TCCCTCCCTCCCTCCCTCCCTCCCTCCCCATAACATTGTATAAACTAGTGAAAGGTATAAAAATACTCTAGCTCTTTAAGAATAAATTTGAGGAGAAACCCAAGGAAGAGGCCACCTCCACATCCCCCAAGGGATCCTGGCTGCGCTCTTGTCTCCACCACATCCCCCCTCCTCTCGCTACACGGAGGCCACCGTTCTGGGATGTTCAGGCAGGCCCCGGTCTGACCCAGATTCCCGCCGCCTGCCTGCCGGCCCACGGAAGGATGTTCCCGAGGCTCCCACAGAGCACACCGGGAGGAACACAATGTGGAGCCGCATCCCATTTAGTGAGGAGGAATGGCTGCCCGAAGCCAGCCTCCCCGGGGGAGCGGGATGCTGTAGGTTCCCAGTAAATGAATGCGCCTGCTTATTAATTTCATACATGCTCTTAGAGGGGGGACCCGCTCGTGTTGGTGCAGAAAGCGAGCTATTAAACACCGCCTCTTCGGAGGCAAACATGAGACACCCACAGAGGGAACAGAGCCGCGTCACAGCAGGCTGTGCGGTGGAGGGGGGAGGAAGAGGGGCAGAAGGGACCAGGGGGCGCGCTCATTAGGCAAGAAGGGCGGAGAGAGGAAAACCTGGGAAGAGACAAAGTAGAGACGCTGGCATCGCAGGTTTCCACCTTGGGTACCAAACAGGGTCTGCAGCGGCCTGCGCGCATGGCTAATTGTCTTTAATGATTAGGCCCTGCCTCCTGCAGACCTTCAGGCCGGGCTGCAGGGGGCGCTCTGGGTGGCTGGCCCGCCAGGCTGCTGCCACCACCACCTTGTGCTGAGCTGATGGCTTCATGGTGGGGACCATGGCCTTGGGCCCACCTCCAACCTCCCCATCTTTAGCTCCTCGACCTAAGGATTTTATTTGGGCCCAGGAAGAGGGATGTGGTGGATGCACTTTTGCATGGATGGGGGGTCAGGTTCCTTGTATCTGGCTCCACCAGTGGCAGGGCCCTTGCTGTAACCCCGCCACGCCGTCCGGCAAAAGAACCCCAGAGCCCATGGGTTTAGGGTTGGGTGGGGGCCTGGGCTACATGGCTAAGAGCGAGGATGCCGGTCCGTCATAAGTGAGCGAAAAGAGCGAGTTTCAATTACTCCCATGTTCCCCGAAGCCGAAACAATTGCCATTAGCCCACATCATATTGCTTGACCTACATTTTTGACTTGAAAGCCTCCCGCCCATAATTAGTTTGAATGTTGAGTTATAAATAAACACATTCCTATTCCAGAAAGGAGAGGGGGCTGGGGCAGGGGGACCTGGCGCCCCGCCCTCTCTCTCTCTCTCTCTCTCCCCCCAACCCCTTTCCCTTTTGCCTCCTGTTTGATGCTTCCCCGTTGCTTTTCCAAGGTGATGGTCATCGGGGGAGGGAAGGGGGGTTCTCCTCCAGGGGCCCCTGTTCGGAAGTAATGAGGCCACTGGGCTTTCTCTGGGAAAGTGGCAGCGGCCTCGGTGCCAGGGCGCGTGGAGCCATCTGGATAAAAAGGGTCAAACTCTCCGCTGGCAGCAATTAAGCAGCCCCGTGCGGAGAAGCCATGTGACCGCACCGAAGGAGCTGCCAAGAACAGGAGATTAGTAAACAAAAGTACACACCAGAAGGTGTCCAGGCTGGCTGCGGCCCTGGCCCCTTCTCTCTGGCCCGGCTTCCTCTCTCTTTGCCGTCCATCTGTCCGCGCCCACGGCCCACCTCTGAGCTGTCTGCAGAGTTTAAACAAACTCAGCCGCAGCTGAGGCTGTGTCAAATGTGGGGCGTCCAGAGCTAAGTCATCTGTGCCGATACATCTTAAATATACATATATTTTATTGATTTTTTACAGAGAGGAAGGGAGAGGGATAGAAAGTCAGAAACATCAATGAGAGAGAGAGAGAGACATCGATCAGCTGCCTCTTGCACGCCCTCTACTGGTACACGCCCACAACCGAGGTGCATGTCCTTGACCGGAATCGAACCTGGGACCTTTCGGCTCGCAGGCCAATGCTCTAAGTGCTGATACGTCTTAGACCCCCACAGCAACTGTCCCCATGCATTGCTTACACCCCCGATGTTTGGGGTCGGCCTTCAGTGCCTCCTGGGATAAGCCAGAAAGGTTTCCTGTTGATCTCGGATTAGGGCCGTGTCTCCATCGCCGTTTACAGCAGGTTAGGGAACATATGTCTGGATTCTTTTAGTGCAGGTCCTTGGTGATGGTTGGAGAATAAGCAGGACCCTTTCTGAGTTATGAACATCCCATAAAAGGCAGGGAGAACTCACAGGTGTATGCACTTTCTCAGTCAGCACCATATCTCTGTGGCTGTTCTTACAAGCAAGGATGGACCAGCAAACATAGGAAATAGTATGCCCTTCAAAGTCCCTGCATGCCTTCTCTCCATCAAGGGCAGCCGCCCCTCTGGAGGGCTGACTGTCAGCCTGTGGCTGACGTGTGCCCGTGTGGACTGCGGGCCTGGACGAGTATATTCCTTATTTCTCCTGCGCTGCTGTCCTGGGGTTTCATGTCTCATCCATTTTTGGCAAAATGACTTTGCTGCCAGTGTTTTTCAGCAGAGTCATGTTTAGTGGAAACTAGGGGACAAGAAGAAATGGAAGAGACTTTGGACATTTTTTAACTTGGACATTTAATTTTTTTTAATGTTGATCCAAAATGTGTGGGTGGTTCGGAAGCCGGGAAGATGGCAGGGCTGGGAGGAACCAGAAAAGAGGAATTAAGTCCTACTTCTGCATATCGGTTCTGTTATTTCTGAGTCTGTTTTGAAGATTTAAGTGAGTAAATGTAGAGCTGTTCCTTGACTTTCTGTGTTCGTATAAATGACATTCAAAAGTCCTCTCCTCTGCCGAAACCGGTTTGGCTCAGTGGATAGAGCGTCAGCCTGCGGACTGAAAGGTCTCAGGTTCGATTCCAGTCAAGGGCACGTATCCTGGTTGCGGGCACACACCCAGTAGGGGGCGTGCAGGAGGCGGCTGATCGATGTCTCTCTCTCATCGATGTTTCTAACTCTCCATTCCCTCTCCTTTCCTCTCTGTAAAAAACCAATAAAATATATTAAAAAAAAAAAAGTCCTCTTCCCGAAGAGGAAAACGGGATGTTGAATTCTCACTTTGTGTTACAAGAAAAGTGAAAATAGGGTGGGTAGGCCTTGAAGTTTTCTCTGTGTGTGTCCCCTAAAAATATAGATACAGGGTGTCCCCCCAAAACGTATACACAATTAAACAGCTCATGGCTCAATTGCTATTTCTTTCTTTTCAGCTTTAACCCATTGGAATTATTATAATCATTCAAAATATATCTTGGCAGTACCCTATGTAATAGCATGTATAATGTATATATATACACACATACATACATATATAGTGGTACCTCGAGATACGAGTGCCCTAACATACGAGATTTTTGAGATACGAGCCATCGAGCGAGCGATTTCTGCTTTGAAATACGAGCAACATTTGAGATAGGAGTCATCGTGTGGATCGGCTGGCTGCACACGACCCACCAGTTTACTGAGACTCGAGCATCTCATAGTTTCCCATGCCTCAAGGTTACGGAACGAATTAAACTCGTATCTCGAGGTAGCGCTGTGTGTGTGTGTGCATATATATATATATATATATATATATATATATATATATATATATATATATATATATATATATATATATATATATATATAAATAAAATATGCCTCTATTATTTACCTAAAGTTTTCAAGGCCTGTTCACTTTCTTTCTCATTTCTATCTCTTTTTGTTGGAAAAATTAGGGGTAGAAAACTCCAAATCTAAATTCCATAGAGCGGAGTAGATGGACAGGAAGGACATATTATGCTCAACTCCTTTTTAATAAGCTTGAACGCCGCTTTAACACGGCCTGGAGATTTAGGCACAGGGATGGACGGGGAAATTATATCTAGTTCCTAATGCTGTGCCTTCTGCCTCCCTGAGCAAGCCAGGCGCTCCTCAGAGCCTCGGCCTCCTACGTGTACGATGTGTATTCTTTTAGAGATATCGGGGAGAGTTCAATGCACTGGCCTTCTGAAAAGAGGTGTAGGCGCCTCAGAGGTCAATGCCAACTCAAGAAAAAGAAGCACGAGGCTTCATATCCTCCCATTGAATGACTTCCCTCTCGAAACCCCTTAGTAGGTAAGACAAAGAATGTTTATCCAGCCAGGCAACGCCAACTGGGACTGGAGTCTGACTCCATAATCAAGATTATTAGTAACAATTCTTAGCACACGCTCGCATGTGTTGGCAAGGTTGACTGTGAAGTGTGCTTGAAGCAGAAGGAAGCGTTCGGTGCTAACATAGGCATTCTGGCGGAGGAAGAGGGAAACTTCCCTTGTTTGAACAGAAATGACTCAGTTTGCCAGTAGCTGCTCAACCAGCCAACCACAGGTCACTTCTGGCTGGCACTTCCCCTTCCGGGTTGTCTGGAATGTAGGCGGAGCTACTCATCACGCCTCCCCCCACTTTATTTCCCCATCTCCCAATGCATGGCCTTCTTTCTGGGGTGCATTCTGCTTAGCAGTAGCCCAGGCTGAGACCATGCTGTGCAGAGAGATGCATGGGAAACAGGCCGCGATGGAAGTGGCCCATCCACGCTAAGGAGCTGAGTGGTCAGTGAAAGAAACCAGGATGCCTGTACCGTCTCACATTGCTATCCATCTTGGAAGACCAGCTGTGGAAGGCTGCAACTAACCCATGGAGGAGGGGACTGCAAAAGGGAAATAATACATTTTCAGAAACCGTTCACGAAGTAAATAATGGGACTTTGTAGAAAACTCCGCGAGTGTCTCCAGATTGATGTAAAGTGTCCTTACAGCCTGGGGCTGGGCATGGCTGGCCCGGGCCACAGCCGAAGAATGGGACTCTCACTGGACAGCGCACGCCGCTACGTGCAGGGCGGGCAACTTGGACGTGACCCGCTGTGCAGCCTTCTGTTAGCGAGGAAGGCGTTAGAGAGACCTGCTCTCCGTCCTTAACCCCAGGCCCTTGGTGCGCACCTGCATGTGTGTTAGTCTGGCAAACATCGCGGGACCTGACAGACATGTCCTCTTACATGTGGAAGGGGTAACAGTCTCCCAGTTTAGGGGACATGCCTACTAATCAACTGCACCCCCTGCTCCTTTTCAGGCTGGCTTTGAATGAAGCAATAGCGACTCTTTCTATTTTCAAATATAGCCCTGGCTTGTGTGGTTCAGTGGTTAGAGTGGTTGCAGGTCCAATCCCTGTCAGGTGGTCAAGAGCATGTAACTGGGTTCCGTCCCACCCAGGTCAAGGAGCACGTGGGGGGTGGGGTCAACCAATCAATGTCTCTCTCTCACATGGATATCTATCTACCTCTCCTTCCTTCCCTCCCTTCTACTCTCTCTAAACATCAATGGAAAAAAATCCTTGCAGGAGAATTAACACAAATTAATAATAAAATAAAATATTAAAACTATGCATCATTTTAAATAAATAAGACTTTAAATTATTTCAACATAGTCAAAGATGACCAGGATCATCTTCCTTCTGTCACAGCTGGTGATACAGCCAGAGGAGGTCCTGTCCCCTCCAGAAAAATCTCTGGAAGGCACTCGGAGTGCTGCTGGGACATCCTCTATGCCAGTGGTTCTCAACCTGTGGGTCGAGACCCCTTTGGGGGTCGAACAACCCTTTCACAGGGGTCGCCTAAGACCATCGGAAAATGCAGATATTTACATCACGATGCATAACAGTAGCAAAATGTCATGGTTGTGGTTCACCACCACATGAAGAACTGTATGCAAGGGTCTCAGCCTTAGGAAGGTTGAGAACCACTGCTAGCCTTGTAGAGATCTTAAAATCCACTCCTCCCAGTCACATCTCCTAGTGCTTGCACTAATCTCTCAAAGTATTTCTATATATAATATATTTTTATTGATTTCAGAGAGGAAGGAAGAGGGAGAGAGAGAAACATCAACGATGAGAGAAAATCATTGATCAGCTGCCTCCTGCAAGCCCCACACTGGGGATCAAGCCACAACCTGGACATGTGCCCTTGACCTGAATCGAACCCGAGCTAGCTTTAGTCCGCAGGTCGATGCTCTATCCACTGAGCCAAAGCCATTGGGGCTGTATGTCTTTTCTGTGCACGGGATGCCAGTCACCTTTTTGCCTGCCCCAGAAAGGGCAAGAGCGACTCTGCTTGCTGTGTTGTGTCGCGTTGCAGGCCGTGCCCACCGCCCTGAGCCACGTTCCCCGGGCAGTCGGTAAGATATTCATCCGGTGACTTGCTCTTTAAATAACTTTGGAGTCATAACCACGGTTGTAATAAATGCCTCTGTGATTTGCATTTAAATAGTATTTCCATCCAGAGATCACAAAGAGGAAAGCCACCTTGCTTAACTCAACACCATGACCTGAATGCTCTTCAGCTCAACGCCAGCCCATTGCTTTAAGCACCGAGTTCCTTCTGTGGCTCCTTCAGAGCTGCGTACCCTCGCCACGGAAACAGGTGTTTGCTTGTGTTCCATTGGCAGTGCCCAGAGGGCGTGCACTGGGTGCCCTGCCTTGCAGGCACATACGATTAACCCATACCCCAAGGAGTTCTGACTGTAGCACCTCTATCCCAGCCTAGGGCGTGAGTGCTGGACAGAGGCGTGGCGTTTAAGGGAATACAGTGGTCCACCTTGAGGCGTGGGAAACTATGAGACACTCGAGTCGCGGTAAACTGGTGGGTCGTGTGCAGCCGGCCAATCCGCGCGATTACTCGTATCTCAACTGTTGCTCGTATTTCAAAGCAAAAATTGCTCGCTCGACGGCTCGTATCTCAAAAATCTGGTATGTTAGGGTACATATCTCGAGGTACCTCTGTACCTTGCTTCATCTCTTGGGTTGTCAGTGAAGCTAGTTTTACCTGGAAGTGATGGAGAGGCAGCGAGTGTGTACCCCGAAGTCACGATAGCAGTCACCTTCTGAGTGCAGCTACGCTTTGGAGGGACTCCGGGCACTCCTGGGGTTCATTGACTTGTCAGCTCCCGGGAAGGGCTAGGGGACAGGGAAGGAGTCTGAAGTCCACATCGGAATAGGACTCCAGGCCCGTCCTGACAGCTGTCTCCTGTTATCCAATTTCTCCAGCGCCGCGCCCTGGCTCACCCGCCCCCGGTCTCCTTGTGCCTTTTCATGTCACTCTCCCTCATCTGGCGGCAGGATTTTTCTTTTTTTTTTATCCTGTGCGCTTGAACTTATTTCATCATCCTCACGTTTTCCTGTGTCCCGTGGATTCTTTAAAAGGCGTCCTCTGAAGATGCATTTGTATTTAGACGCACGCTTTTGTTTAAGCAAAAAGAAAAAAAAGCGGCGTAAATATGGAAAGTTATTGAAAAGGTCTTATCTTGCTTGAGACATGACATCTCAAATGCGTTTCAAATGAAGAGCAAGCGTTGTACACGGCGTGTGTCAAAGGCAGCTGCTCCCTGCAGAGCGAGCCTCGTGGTTTAAGCACATCCCCGCCCGTGCAGACCTTTGTCCCTACCGGGCCCCTGTGCCCGCTTCCTCCTCAGTGAAGGCAGGCCCCTTCCCGCCCGCCATAGGGTGACAAACAGGGGCCCTGGTCTGTGGCCTTGCTCAGATGACCCTATTAGGCTATCGAAACGAAGTAAAATTATTTTTCCAAAAGTAATATCCCCTTCTTCAAAAGCGCAGCTTTCTAGAATCCCTGCTTCCCTTCTCTTCATTGCCCTCCCTTCCATATTCTGTGCTTTCCACTTCCTCTTCCTTTGCATGGAATGCATCAGTCACACAGTAGGTAGACAGAATGCAGGGAATTGAAGTTTGCTCTTTAAATCCCAACTACAAGAGTATGTAATCAAAGGAGAAGGATCGTGGAGATAATCTCATTTAGCATCTTTAAGAAGAGGAGCCGAAACCGGTTTGGCTCAGTGGATAGAGCGTTGGCCTATGGACTGAAAGGTCCCAGGTTCGATTCCGGTCGGGGGCATGTACCTTGGTTGCCGGCACATCTCCAGTGGAGGGTGTGCAGGAGGCAGCTGATCTGTGTTTCTCTCTCATCTGTGTTTCTGGCTCTTTATCCCTCTCCCTTCCTCTCTGTGGAAAATCAATAAAATATATTAAAAAAATAAAAATAAAATAAAAAAAGAAGAGGAGACCTATGCCCGGAAAGGTAGTTTGCCTTGCTCAACGTCACAAATTACTCATTGAACATTGATCAGTGGAACATTCTGAAGGTCTTTTATACTAAAACTTACCTGTGCGGGTGCCCAGCGGTCTTCTTCCCTAATGTCTGCCACTTCCAGGGCTGGGGACCTCGGGTTGTATTGCCCTGTAGGTAAAGGGAAGGATAGGCATAGGTCACACTCACCTATACAACTTCAGGGAGGTGGTATCTAAAGGAGTAGGTGACTTGTTGTTGCACAGAAAGAGACAGCCATCCCTCTGGCTGGTGACCTTCCGGTGTGGTTGGTATGGGAGCCCCGGGGTGGCCTGGGATGCCAGCACAGGGCCCTGGATCTACTGCAGATGCCGCGACGTAACTGTTTCCTCAACCACGTGTCCTTGCTGTTCTAACTTGAATTTAATTTACAAAACGATGATGCTGCATCCTCCCGCTCTGTTGATTAGCACTCAGACCTTCTAGGAGCCTTGCAAACGCAGATCATTCTAAATGATCTCGTCAAACGTGGTGGCATTCCGCTCCTCCGTGGCCTCTAGGCAGTGGGGCTGGGTGCGCCAAGCCACGTGACCTCGACTCGCCCTTGCAAATACTCCTCCTTTCCACTTTCTCTTCCTTTGCATGGAACGCATCCATCACACGGTAGGTAGACAGAGTGCGGGGAATTGAAGTTTGCTCTTTAAACCCCAACTACAAGAGTGTGTAATCAAAGGAGAAGGATCGCGGAGATCCTCTCATTTAGCATCTTTGAGAAGAGGAGACTTAAGCCCGGAAAGGCAATTGGCCTCACTCAAGGTCACACAGTAATTATTGAACATTGATCAGTGATCCCTCCTGGATTCTGCAGCTGCTTCCACATTCAGCGCAGGTGTGGTCTCAGCGTACCTCGGAGTCCTTTTATTCCCTCCTCAATTTGCAGCAGGAGCCTGAACCAGTGAGAAACCACTCTTCCTATATCAGGGACTGGTTACCCCGGATGAAGGAGGTGACGGAAGAGCCGAGAAGCCAAGCGAGGGATGGCAAAGTAACTAAGAGGTTAAACTTAGCCAGTTATACTTTTCTCCTCCGCGGCCACATACATCTCCGCAGCTGGAGGGATGCTGGTGAAGGACTGGTTTGAGACCCAGGCAGCAGACCCCACAGTGCGCAGGGACCGGTAGAGTCCCTGGGAGACAGAGCCCCTGCCTTAGGTGCCACTCAAACTCATTGCCTTTCTATCAAAGCCGGAGGAAAAGGATGCCTGGAAAACGATGGAAAGGTGATACTTTGCCTACAGAGTGGAGAGCAGAGAGAGGACATAAACAAGGGAACAGCTGCGCAAATGGCCACGCCCTTTTGCTGGACTCTGAGCAACCTGCACTGACGGCCCTCATCACGGTCACCACCGGGTGCCCTCACTGGCATTAGGATTACCGGAAGGGACAGCTGGCTCAGTGCCTGCAGGGAGGGGTGCTGAGTGAATGAGCGCCCAGGTCTGGGAAACTATCATACATCGGGGGGAATGCAAGCAATCCCCCCAAAAGCACCAGCCCGCTGAGGTCTCCTGAGCTCTAAAACTCTCTGAACCACGAACAATGAATGGTTCAGCCCATGTCCTTGCTGCCATCCTCGTTTGCTGCCTTGAAGATGAAAAGTAACAGTTAGTTAAAATACTGTGAGTGAGTGAACTGCAGGCTTAGCCAGAAAGGGAAGTGTGATGATGAGCGGGGTCACAGGACAGGTGTCCGCACAGCACAGTGGGGAGTGCAGGTTCCTGTCTTCTCAGGAGGGGAGACTGTCCCCGGTAGGGACTGAGCAAGGCGGAAAGCTCTCAGCCCCCATGAGCCTGGGAGGCCACCGTTTCTGAGCAACTCACATTCATTAAAATGTGGCGCTAGACGAATTTTCATTAGATTTTAAACTGTCGTGCCTTTGTATTGCAACCGTTTTCTGCTAGTCTAGTAAACCCTCTGGCGATGCAAATTGTATTCACTTTTGCTACATGAAGACAAAAAGGCTATCTGCCACGCTCTTTACAAGGGAAAGAAACACCATTTCGGTTGCTGCTGTTGAGGTTGAAAGATCGGGAAGGTGTGTCAGGCGTCATTCTGGGGTCCCATGAGTGTGGACTCCTCTCCATGATCTGGATGTACCTCCTAATCCAGGTTCCTGGCCATCCTGTATAATAAAAGGGTAATATGCAAATCGACCAAACAGCAGAACGACCATATAGTCACGATGATGTGCGCTGAGCACCAGGGGGCAGTTGCTCAATGCAGGAGCTGCCCCCTGGTGGTCAGTGTGCTCCCATAGGGGGGACGGGGGCGCTCAGTCACAAGCCAGCCTGATGCAGCATTGGTGGCCAGGTCCCCTGGGGAACGGGCCTAAGCCATCAGTCGGACATCCCCCGTGGGCTCCAAGACTGCTAAAGGGTGCAGACTGGCTGAGGGACCTTATGCCATGCACCAGGCCTCTAGCATCACTTAAGATCCTTTGTTTTTTTTTAACCTTTACTGGTGAGAAAAGTTACAAGTCATTGCTGCCAAAAGTGGGGACTGTGAATGGCCTGCGGCTTTGAAATTACCATGATACATAAACCATGATGATCATTAGTGTAAATTCACACGAAGAAACAGTCCTCAAGGCCTCTGGATTCCTCCCAGGAAGAAAATCCCGGGGCAGTGGGCTCTCCTCTGCGTGGCCATTGCGATGCAGTCATGATCCAGTAGGGACATAGCACCACCGTCCGCATTTCGTGTCCTCCTCACTCTCGCCATTTTTCTCCACTGCACACTCACCACCTGATGCATTTGCTTCTCTGTTTCAATTTGTGTGTGACTGAAAGGTCCACAGGAACAGGGCCTTGTCATGGTTTAAAACGTGTGGCTGGACGGGCAGGCACACAGTGGGGTCTCTGTGAACACGCCTCCCACAGAGTGATACATCCTCTAGAGCAGCCGTTCTCAACCCTGTTAATGCTGTGACCCTTTAATACAGCTCCTCATGTTGTAGTGACCCCCAACCATAAAATTATTTTCATCGCTACTTATTAACTGTAGGTTGAAACCGCTAGCAGGGTCACCTAAGACCATCGAAAAACACAGATAATTTCATTGCGGTTCATAACAGTAGCAGCATTACAGTTAATAAGTAGCAACGAAAATAATTTTATGGTTGCGGGTCACCTCAACACAAGGAACTGGATTAAAGGGTCGCGACATTAAAAAGGTTGAGAACCACTGCTCTAGACCAGTGGTCGGCAAACTCCTTAGTCAGCAGAGCCAAATATCAACAGGACAACGATTGAAATTTCTTGGGAGAGCCACATTTTTTAAACTTAAACTTCTTCTAACGCCACTTCTTCAAAATAGACTCGCCCAAGCAGAGGTATTTTGTGGAAGAGCCACACTCCAGGGGCCCAAGAGAGGCATGTGGCTCGCGAGCCCCATTTTGCAGACCACGGCTCTAGACACTTGTCTTGCTTCATGGCCAAACCTAGCCAATGGCTGTAGGTGTCTGTCTAGTCCCTGACCGTCCCCACACCCCCGGGTTTCCAATTCAAAACAGAACAACTTGGGCCGGTTTGGAACCGGCAACGCCAGGCTATCTTGAATGAGATCCATCTTGTCACTCCCATGTGCCGGCCTCCACGCCAGGGTGGATTAATTGCCACGCAACATAGAACACATTTATACAGCGTCTTCACAATGGTCCCGGGTCCTTTACAGCCTTACCATCTAATTAAATTGTAGCTTCAGACGTAATTTTCTTTAGTTTAAATGCATAAACTAAGCAGACGAATCTTTTTTAAAGAAAAGAAAAAAACACACACCCCACCACACAGGTTGCTATTCTAAAACGAAAAGACCAGCTGATTTCCAAGTCCCTGAGCATTATTAATTACCAGGAGCTCAAATCAATGCACAGAGCTTGTCTGGAGAGCTATTTCCTCCTCCGGTGAATGGCTGGGAATACAATAAGCAGTAATCAAGCATCGGAGGCGGGTGTGTGGATTGCCACTGCAGACTGAGGCTGAGAAAGGGCGGGGCCTTGGCCTTGACCTTTGCCCTCCCCTGGAGGAATTTGGACTCTGCAAGGCGGGCAATGCCAGGGAGAGGCGTCCTCAAGGCCATCACATGTGGCAAAATGGCAGAGAGGAGAGAGGGGAGCCCCAGAACCCCGGCTTCCTCTCCAAGGATGGCTTTGTGCAAGCGGATGGGCTCTTTCACCATGATACCCGAGGAGCTGTGGGAGGCACCCGGAATAGCCCAGGGCCCACCGATGAAAAGGATGATGAAGTGGCCCTTTAAATAGAAATCTCTGGAGCCCCCCGGAACCCGGTGGATGTTCCCTTAAGTATTCAAATGAGATTGCAACATCAGATTGGTATGCATTAGGCTGGTTTCAATGAAAATTAACATGTAATTGCTTCAAATGAAGTAAGTGAGGAGGTAATCTGTTCTTAAATTGGATTCCCAGGATTTTGTGGTACCATAATGCAGCTGTGAAATGAAATATATTTTAAGGATGATGTCCTCAAGGGGGTGAGTGAGGGTAGGAGGGGAGAGGCGTGGAGATGGTATATAATAGGAGCTGCTCTCCCCTAGCCTGCCTCCGTTTTTTTTTTTTTTTCCTTTTCTTTTTTTCTAGCTCATTCTCCAATTGCCACTGGATGAACAGATATCCTCTCACCCATAGGTGACTCCTGTTTTCTGCTAATAAACAGACAGAGCCCCCATGCTGGGCATCAGCTGGTCCTCCACCTTCTTGCAGTGTCTGGGACTGGTTCCCAGAGGCACTCGGTACTGGCAGATGCCCTAGCTGTGCGGTCTTTCCTTACGGCTGCGTCTGTGGGAAGAAGATGCTCGCGCCGTTGGTGGCCTCTGCTGGGACCATCCGTTCCCGAGGCTCAGGCCGCCAGGGCCGGTGATGCCGCCCAGGGCACACTGTGCAGAGTTCAGGGTCACTGTTTCCTCCAAGCTGTGCTCCCGGGGTTGGAATTTGGGGGGGATGCATGCTTGACCTCATGAGGGACCCTTCCGATCTCAGAGATTTCAGCTGGAGCGGCAGCCAAATTCATGACCACTGACCTAAATGGAAAATGAATGGCTCCTTCTGTTGAAGTTAAATGACCAGGGAGCACAGTAAATACAGGTGCAGAGCTGGTCCCTTACAGCAGTGGTTCTCAAGCTTCCTAAGGCCGCGACCCTTGCATACAGTTCCTCATGTGGTGGCGACCCCCAACCATGAAATGTTGCTACTGTTATGCATCGTGATGTAAACATCTGCATTTTCCGATGGTCTTAGGCGACCCCTGTGAAAGGGTCATTCGACCCCCAAAAGGGTTGCGACCCACAGGTTGAGAACCGCTGCCTTACAGGATCCTGTCCCCAGCTCTATTCTTTCCATCACTCATCCCCTTTTGCCCTATGGCATCCCTTCCTGGTGCTCTCTGGAATTCTGCTCCTGAAGCTTTAGTTCCCATTTTATCTTCCTTTCCCACTTCTACCCTCCCTCCTCACATAGCTCCCGGTCCCTCTGCTCCAGCTGGCAGGCCCGCCCCTCCCGTTCCATCCTCTTCCGCTAAAGAGCCTGGACGGACCGTGTTGCCGGTCGTGTTCATCCGTAATAACTTGAGTGCATCGCTTTCCCCACAAACATGTCATCCTCGGGGTTCCATTCCCCGGCTCCTCGCCTTTGTGCTCGGTAAATACATTCCTTGGCCGCGTGTTTTGGAAGATGGCTCTGTGTTATGCATGTGCCATTAGTGTCAATCGCACAAAGCAGAAACACAAATTACCTGCATGCGGCAGACATATTTAATAACCCAGACACCGTGGGCTGGCACTCACCGCGGCCCCCGCCTGTCTGCCCGGCGGCCTATTAATCTGCCACGCGGGGAAGGTGCTGCGGGCGCCGAAGCCCATGTTCAGGGCCGGGGTGGCCCAGCCTGGGGCTGAGCAGAGGGCCTTGCCCAGGGCCCATGGCCACGTGCCAGTTTCTTCCGGATCCTGCCAGAGCTGAGAGTTGGGGTTCAAGGCGGTCGTGCATGGCTTTCCCTCTGGAGTGTCTCTATGGCTGCCCCAGAGCCAGCGCATCCGTCTCCCCTGGGGCTGGTGAAGGCAACTCAACGTGGTGGTGGGAGCAAATATTTATATCAAAGAACCTGAGCTCCGACTCCGCCAGTGCCGCTCGCTGTCAGGCCTGGTGCCTCCTTTGGGGAGCCTGAGGCTGGGTCTCACCGGCCTGGACACACCAGGCCCTGAGCAGACTGGGCCCTCCCATGATGCTTGGCATGGACGCCTGGTGCA
>PVJN01018361.1:14566-39176 GCA_004026805.1 Lasiurus borealis
CACACACACTCACACACACACTCACATATTCACACACACACTCACACACACACTCACACACACTTTCACACACACACTCACACACATTCACACACACACTCTCTCACACACACACGCACACACTCTCTCTCTCTCTCACACACACACACACACTCACACACCTATACCCTCACACACATACTCACACAAACACACCCTCACACACTCTCTCTCTCTCTCTCTCTCACACACACACAGACACATATATACACACACACTCTCTCTCTCTCACACACACACACACTCTCACACACACACACTCTTCCTCTCTCTCTCTCTCTCTCTCTCTCTCTCTCACGCACTCAGCCAACAGGAAGCCCAAAGAACCCAAGAAGATGGGCAACCAGCAGGTGCATCCCCTCCCTCTCATTTTCCTGTCCCGTCAGCCGCGCTGCATCTTGGTCTTCGCCGTCCCCTTCGCCTCTTCCTGCCTCTTTCAGTCCCTCCTCAGCGATGAGGCTGCTCAGCGCCGGAGGGAGGGTCGGCGCCATATATCACGGAGGGCAGCGGAGGGCCACGCTGACAAGGAAGGCTGTCATCAAACTTTACAGCTTCTTATAAAACGCACCGCCGCGCAAGGACAGAGGGACTGCAAGGGCACAGGGCGGCTCGGGAGATGGGGCAGACCGAAGCTCTGCAGAGGGGGAGGGGGAGGTAAATCTCTGTGTTTCCCAGAAAAAAAAAAAAAAAAAGGTTTTCATGGAGACAAACCTGCTGACTCTTCTCAACCCGAACCCATCTCCGGAAGCCTCCCTGGAGACCCATCCGCTGCAAAAAGCTCTGCTTATGGGGCGTGTGGGGTCCATTGCACGGAGCTGGCGTGGAGGGAGCCGGTCAGGGCCACCTGAAGGCAGGGGGGCCGGGGTGGTGGCGGGAAGCATAGGGGACTGGCCTGCTGCTGGTCCTTCCCAGAAACGATGCTGTACGCACAGGGGCCCCCAATGCAGAGGCGTCTGCATGCCTGTGGCGGGGCAGCTGGAGGCCACTGAGGCCCAGGGAGGGTCCTCTAGGCAGTGACACCCTGAGCGGCAAGCAAGGCCACCACACGGTCAACTAGGAAGCCACCGTGAGAGTTCACTGCAGACTGAGCTGCCTGCGTGCTCGAGTCCCTCCTCACGTCCCTATACTTCAGTGGTTCTCAACCTTCCTAAGGCCGAGACTCTTGCATACAGTTCCTCATGTGGAGGTGACCCCCAACCATGAAATGTTGCTACTGTGATGCATCATGATGTAAATATCTGCATTTTCCGATGGTCTTAGGCCACCCCTGTGAAAGGGTCATTCGACCCCCAAAGGGGTCGCGACCCACAGGTTGAGAACCGCTGCTACAAGTCATCCAGGGCCCGGCGCTCATCCACTAGCCAAGCCAGCCCCAGAGGCAGAGCAGGACCTGGTGACGGAGGCTGGGTCTCCTGGAGAGGGGCTGTCGCGGGCCCAGTCCCGCTCCCACTGAGCAGCTTCGGGGCCTGAGGCTGTGGATGAGCAGCCTCACAGTCCTGCATGTACACGGGATGAACGCACCAATATTGCTGTGTTGCCACATGCCTTCCTCCTCCCTTACTGCATCCCTCCATCTGGGTAAACAGCTTTAATCTCTGCACGCTGGGCACGGGCCGGGGTGGCCCCCGGGGGTGGTCTGGCCAGTGCTCCCAGTTCCTCCTCAGTGTGACTCCTCAGAGCCCAGCCCAGCGCACGCCTGTGCTGTTGGGACAGTGTGTTCCCTGCCGGTACTCCAGTTCCTAGGATGACCCAGACGGGAGGGCTGGCAGGAGAATGCGCCGGTCACCTCGCCAGGTTGGACAGCCGTCTCCTGCTCCGCTCCTCCCGGCCGCTCCCAGTGACACAGCAAGGAAGGCCCTGGAACTCATTTTGAATAGTGTGTGTGTGTGTGTGTGTGTGTGTGTGTGTGTGTGTGGTGTCTTTATAAAATCAATAGAGAACATGCTTCTCTATTGATTTTTGAGAGAGAGAGACAGACAGACAGACAGATAGACATGGATGTGAGAGAGAAACAGGCATCGGTTGCCTCTGGTACCTGGTCAGACCGGGATGGAACACTTTGGTGTATGGGATGATGTGCCAACCAAGTGAGCTGCCCACCAGTGTGTCTGTCTGATGTGCACTTCAACCTGGACAGCTTCAGCATGTCCCACACACACCATGCCTGTGGCCACACGACAGGCATCCTGGCATGTTCTCATTTGTGTACGCAGCCCCTAGCACACAGTCGGGAAGCAAAATATATATATGCACACACACATATATGTATCCATGTGTATGTGTGTATATATGTATATGTGTGTATATGTATGTATATATGTGTGTATGCATGCATTTGCTGACTGATTGACCAAGTAAGTAAAGATGTTTCCTCTGATATCCAATGGAGTTAAACTAAATCACATGCACCCACAGGGCTCAGGTTGTGTGCTGGTGTGCGTGTGTGTGTGTATGCATGTCTGTCTATTTGTCTAGTGCAGTGGCTAGCAAACTCATTAGTCAACAGCGTGGCAAACCGTGGCACGCGAGCTGCATGTGGCTCGAGAGCCACAGTTTGCCGACCACTGGTCTAGTGTGTAGGAGAGCTTTGGCAGGCGGAAGGGAGAGCCCCACGTTGTGAGCACCTGTGCAGCGGGCAGCGGGAGGCTGCGGGAGAGCCAGGGTCTGGCATGTGTGTCAGAGAGCATGTCTGCAGAGGGGAACAGAACTGTAAACAGCAACAATCGAGAGGACCCTGATTCCTTAGGTCCTTTCCAGAAGAAAGCCTGATGGATGGAAAGTGTAGGCACAGGAGCACTGGGGACAGTAGTGGGGGGCAGGGTCCCTGCAGCCCAGCGGGTTCCTCAGGGCGGGGGGAGGTGCAAGGACAGTGCTGGGGTGGACAAGAGACGCCCAGACCCATCACTCAATAGGGGAGAGCCAGGTGGCCAGTTCTTTATTTTCCTTCCCTCCTCCCTTCTTTCCTGTGATAGATGGGCCGCGCTGTTTGCAGTGTGGAATGCAGAGGCTGAGAAAACGAGGCGCTCAGACTGGAAATCAGAGCTCCCCCCCTCTCTGGCAGCAAGCCTGAACTTCGCAGCCACCTCCCAAGGAGAGGACAGAGAGGGGGGAACGGCTCCTGTAATTTCCCCCACGGGAGTTGTTTTGGGTTTGGCTTTTATTTCTCCCAGGAGGCGCGGAGCGGCGGAGGGTAGCTAAGAGAGCCCCAGAAAGACAGGAGGGAGAGGGTGAGGGCCCCAGTACATAGGGAGAGGGAGCAGGGGAAGGAGGCAGGGAGAGGAGGGGCAGCCACAGGCGGAGCAAGGAGGTGGGGAGCATGGCTTGCTTCTGCTCCTGCCTGGGCCGGCCTAGGTCTCTGTGGCTGCCCCTCCAGTGCTGTGTGACCTGTAAAATGGTTTCACTCACAGGTGCCTGGGAAACTGAGGCACCAGGGACCTTGAACTCACTCCTTTGGGTCCTGTTCCCACTCTTTTGTCCTGGGAATTCTGGGAAGTCTCCCCACAGTTACCTTAGGGCAGTGGTTCTCAACCTTCCTAAGGCTGAGACCCTTGCATACAGTTCCTCATGTGGTGGTGACCCCCAACCATGAAATTTTGCTACTGTGATGCATCGTGATGTAAATATCTGCATTTTCCGATGGTCTTAGGCGACCCCTATGCAAAGATCCTTCAACCTCGAAAGGGGTCACGACCCACAGGTTGAGAACCACTGCTTAAAGCAAGCATGTCAAACTCATGGCCTGCAGGCCGCATGTGACCCACATGAATATTTTTTAAAAAAATATATTTTATTGAGTTTTTACAGAGAGGAAGGGAGAGGGATAGAGAGTTAGAAACATCGATGAGAGAGAGACATCGATCAGCCACCTCCTGCACGCCCCCCACTGGGGATGTGCCTGCAACCAAGATACATGCCCTTGACCAGAATTGAACCTGGGACCTTTCAGTCCACAGGCTGACGCTCTATCCACTGAGCCAAACCGGTTTCGCCCACAAGGAATATTTTTGCAGCCCCGACAATACAACGGTGTGAGCGGCTATTTACAATTATGAAAGGAAATAAGTCTCCCGGCAGATCCAGAAAGACTGACATTCACCTTGGGTCAGTTCTGAAAGTAATCACTGCGAATACGATTTCCCCCAAAGTAGGAAAGAGAACAGCAGAGAAGAAAACATTAATTTTATCATGGCTCTTTTTTATTTCCTTGTATTATACTTTTTGAAATCATCCTACATTTCTATGAAGATGGGAGCTTTTGTTTATTCGCGGCCCACAGAAGCTTAAATTATATTTGGCCCTTGTTAGTCTTTGAGTTTGACACACTTGCCTTACAGGATGAACATCCATTCACGTCTGTGCTTTTCCAGTCCTTCTCCCTGGATTCCTTCTGCACCAACTCCCCCCTCCTTATCTTCCCCCTGCCACCCCCCCCCCCCCCCGGGGCTGGGCTGGCGTCTGCCAGGGCGACTCTGCCCTCTGCTGGAGCAGAAGGTGGAGGATGAGGCAGAAAAGTGGACTCATTCCAGAAAACATACCCTGGCACGCCTCCCAGGAAAGTCTTTGGTTAAAGCAACCCGAACCCCAAATGAATACAGCTCAATATGTGTGTGATGTACAAGTACCCTGATAAGCCGGTCGGAACGTGTTGCTAAATAGACCTCTTGCCTAAGTGGCAATAAATACTCCGTCGCTCCCCGCCTGTGGTCTGTGCGTAAGGGGGAGGATCTCCATGCAGGAGTCCAGGGCTGTGGGGACAGAGCCTGCTGGCAGTGCTGACTCCCGGGGTGTCCCGAGCCCCTTCTCACATGAATCCCTGTGGCACCCCCAGTTCACAGCCGTGCCCTTTGCCCACCACTTTCACGACTTTCTATTTGCTTTTACAACCTGCAATCTACCGCATGTCCTGGTCAACAGGATTTGTTTTTTTGTGTTTTTTTTTTTTTTTTTTTTTTTTTTTTTTTTTTTTTTTTTTTTTTTTTTTTTTTTTTTTTTTTTTTTTTTTTTTTTTTTTTTTTTTGCTGCTCGCTGCCTCGGATGCGTTTATGGGCATTGATCCCCTCCACTGGCTCCCCAAAGAGGTGCTTTTCCTTGAGCCAGAGAGTCATTGCGGCGGATTACAGCGCCTGCCACTCGGCACCGCGATTTATTGCCATCCTGGGCTTTATTCTCTCCTGCTCTTGCAGCCAAGCCTCATTCATTTCATTTTTCTGGGGCAAGCAGGATGGGAGCCGCTGCTATTAATAGGAGGACGGATGACTAGCCAGAGAGCTGAGGGATGTCTGGGTTTATGGGTCTGCGCGTCCCAGAGCCCGGCTCTGGCCTCCCGTCCGTCCGCCTTTCTTCTCCGGTGCCTGCGTCACGTGGCCACTGACCCTCCGAAAGTTTGACACTCTTTTTTTCAGACTTTTATGGACAAGTGATGTCCTTCCGTTTGGGCCAGCTCGCCGTGTGTCCTGTACTTTCCCCCAGAAGAAGGGGGGACAGGGCTTAGATGAAATCTCAGAGCAGAGGGAGGGGGGAGAGGGAGACAGGGAGGAAGGCGGGGCTCTGGGCACGGGGTCGGCATGCCCCTCTCAGAAGGCGTCTGCTGATCAGGTTGCCCACCCACTGATGTATATGAATCCAATTAAAGTCACTCTACAGGTTTTATTTACGCTGATAAACATGTTTACTAATCGCCGATCACAAATCAAATAGCAGAGCAATTTCCAAACAATGTTCTCCAGATAATAAATGTCTTGTGAATATGCATACGGAATATTACATCTCCTGCTGCTACTCTCTCAGCAGCAGGAGATATAGAAGCCACTCAGGGACGGCAGAGAGGAATGTGGCAGAATTGGCCTCTGCAGAGACTCCCTGTGGCCTGGCTCGGGCTGTAAAGATTCACACATCTCCTTCCTACAGGAATGGAAGCCACAGGGACTTTTCCAGTGGGGTATAGTTGGGGTGTAGGAGTTCGTCTGGCCGAGCTGACTCTCCAGGAGACCACACACAGACAGGCAGCTGGTAAGGTCAGAAATCGGTGGTCAGGGCAGCACTGGGGACTTTGGGGATGGACTGGTATTTAGGGGGAAATAGGTTTTTATGTAAAGACTTCACTTTCTCCTATGATCCTGGCAAGGTTCAGTTTGCAAAAGCAGGGTGTGTGGCCCTAACCAGTTGGGCTCAGTGGATAGAGCATGGGCTTGCGGACTGAAAGGTCCCAGGTTCGATTCCGGTCAAGGGCCTGTACCTTGGTTGCATTGCAGGCACATCCCCAGTAGGAGGCGTGCAGGAGGCAGCTGATCGATGTTTCGCTCTCATTGATGTTTCTAACTCTCTACCCCTCTCTTTTCCTCTCTGTAAAAAAAAAAATGCATATATATATATATATATATATATATATATATATACATATATATATGTATGTATGTATATATATATATATATATTTTTTTTTATTATTATTATTTTTATTTTAAAAGCAGGGTGTGTGGGGTAGGGGGATAGAGTCGGATGAGGTAGCATCTGTTTGGCCATATATTCTCGCCGTTTGGAGATGGTCATGAAAGACCTTGTTATCTAAAACTATCTGCATTTCTAGAGAGAGCAATGTTGTATCAACTGTGTAAGTAGTATTGCTACGATTGCGTCTCTAATGGTGATTTTAGTGCCAACGTAGAGGGTGCTTTTCCAGCCTCTTGCATACACACTGATGCAGAAGGTTTGACTTTTTCTGTAGGAAGCTAGCAATGGGGTGCAGACAGAACCCCAAGCCCGAGTCCTAAGGAGCCTGTATACCAGCACTCGGAGACATTGACCAATCACGTAGACCCTCTGGGCTCCTGTTCCGGGGCCAGGAGCACTTGAAGGCGGAATTCATCCATGTAAACCTCGGGCGGGTTAACCGCACCTACCGAGAAGCGAGGTCAGCTCGGGGTCAACCTGCCGCTTCTTGTGGCTCCGATTTAAAGTCTCTGAATGAAGACTTGTTAGGCAGTAAACACTGGATTTCTGCGGTTAATACCCTCGTTTTTCTTCCACACACACACAGAAAACAGTTGCCTCTCTCCACCAATCATTGCAAGTCCGGGTTTGTAGCACCAGATTGGAAACACGGAAGAAGGATATATGGGGTGTCGGAGGGACCAGCAGTGTGAGCCTGGTCCCTGGAAAAGAGTGGGGTTCTGGAGACCCCCTCTTCCCCCTGCCTTCGCTCTGCTCCCCTCCTTGTTTCCCTTTTATGGATTTCCCGGTGCAATTCGGCTTAGGCGTTTTAAGAATCGGCTCAGCTCTTGCAGATAAGCTCTCGCCACCCGCCTTCTCCTCCGGTTCTGCTGACCATCGGACATTTCCAACAGGTTCTGACAAAGCTGAAACCACCCAAGTGCGTCCTGCTCTTAATGAGAAGAGCCCATCGGCGGAGACCTTCGGGACTCGGGGCGGGAGGAGATTCATTTTCCAATGAATATTCTCAGAAGGAGAGCGGAGGCCAGGGGTGACCGATATTAGATCATCTTGGCAGACAGGCCACGTGCATCTGGAGATGAAGTGATTAGCGGGGGAGGGAAAGGCCACGGAGCCACACCCCAGAGACCAGGCTGGCTGGCAGAGGGCTGCTGGGAAACCCCGCCTCGGCCACGGAAAGCACCAGATGAAGGAGGGGGTGTATTTGGCAAGTGGGGGGGCAGGGGAAGCTGCTACCTTTTCCCCCTCTGGCTTTTTTGTTGGGTTTTGGTGTGATTCCAGGCATTTAAACTCCTTTTTTAAAAAAATAAAAAAGACTGGCCTCCCCATACAAGAGGGAATTTTAAAAAATATATATATTTTATTGATTTTTAACAGAGAGGAAGGGAGAGGCATAGAGAGTTAGAAACATCCATGAGAAAGAGACATGGATCAGCAGCCTCCCGCACGCCCCCTATGGGAATGTGCCCGCCACCAAGATACAGGCCCTTGACCAGAATCGAACCTGGGACCTTTCAGTCCGCAGGCCGACCCTCTCTCCACTGAGCTAAACCGGTTTCGGCCATCTAAACTCTTAATGGATATCATTCGATCCTTTGTGTCCGCTGAGGTGAAATAAAATGTTCCCTTTTGTACGCATGCCCTCTTCCTCTGAAGAATGTGCAGAAGATGTGTTTGCATGTATTGCATGTTAGTAATCGGCATCCTTGCCTTCGTAATTAGGCTCCACTTTGCATTCTGACCTGCTCACCTGGGCAAAAAGTGGCACAGTCAAGGTTTCAGGGCAGCATGGCCCAGCAGGAACAGGGCAAATGTGGAGGTGCTGGCAGCAGCCCCGGGCACCCCTGCAGCGCCGGGGCCCGAGGGGAGATCGCTCTGTCTTGTGCAGATGAGGCAGCACGGTCACGGAGGTGAAGTCACTTGCCCAGGATCATACATTTCCCAGGCCTGGGTCTAGGGTTGAAAATCTGTCTTTGCCCCCCAGCTTGTCTGGATGCTTCCCCGAGATGCAATCATTAGCTAGAGCAGTGGTCGGCAAACTCATCAGTCCACAGAGCCAAATATCAATAGTATAGAGATTGAAGTTTCTTTGGAGAGCCAAATTTTTTTAAACTTAAACTTCTTCTAACGCCACTTCTTCAAAATAGTCTCGCCAAGGCTGTGGTATTGTGTGGAAGAGCCACATTCAAGGGGCCAAAGAGCCACATGTGGCTCTCGAGCCGCAGTTTGCCGACCATGGAGCTAGAGGATTGTACTGGAAGAGTGTGAGCTCTTAGTGTTGTGGGTAACTAACAGAAATGGTCCTCCAAAAGGTATGCTGTCCGCTCACTCCCTTTTCACTTTGCAATCTTAATGGGCGTGGCCTGTGGCACAGTGGCCCCTGGTAGCGAGGCTCAGCCGTGCCACATGGGCAGCGTGTGGGGCTCCTGCCTCTGGGCATGAGCCCCCGTGGAGAGCAGCAGGGCGATTTCAGTGCTTCGGCTCCCCATTGTCTCAGAGAGGCCTGCCTTCAGGAGCGGCAATGGAGAGGGGTACTTCCTGACAGTGACAATGGACTAGGTACCGTGGTGAGCACAGAGGGTCAAAAATGCAAGACAAAGAAAGTACCCTGCCTTCGCCACTGCCCTGTGGCCAGGAAGCTTTGTGACACGTGTGTAAAGTGCTGCAGAGTGGCAAAAGTCAGGGCCCATGTGCTGGGGCAGAGGCAGCCTTGTGAAGGGAGATGCAGGTGGGGGAGAAGTGGGGAGAGGTGCCGCAGACTCAGGGGCGGAGTGGGAACTGGGCTGTTGGCGGGGGTGCGCATGCCTTCTGAGAACACTGCAGACAGCGCTGTGATTGGCTCCTTTGCGGGGCATCGGGGCTGAATGAGGCTGGCAGCATCCTGTGGGTTAGCCTGGAAGGTTTGAGCTTCATCCTGAAGGCTGTGCGAGCCAATCAAGGCTTTAAAAAAAAAATATATATATATATATATATATATATATATATATATATATATATATATATATATATATATATTATTGATTTTTTTACAGAGAGGAAGGGAGGATAGATAGTTAGAAACATCGATGAAAGAGAGAAACATCGATCAGCTGCCTCTTGCACGCCCCCTATGGGGGATGTGCCTGCAACCAAGGTACACGCCCTTGACTGAAATCAAACCCAGGACCTTTGGGTCCGCAGGATGATGCTGTATCCACTGAGCCAAACCGGTTTGGGCCACTCAAGGCTTTTAAACAAATACATCTCTGACAGGTTTGCCAGAAAGGTCCTTCCGGCAGAAAGAGGTGGACCGTAGGGTTGAATTCAGAAGCCAGTGGGAGAGGCTGATGCTGCAGCCAACCAGCCAGGCCAGGGGAGGTAGGATCCTGGCACCCGCCCCCCAGCGCCTGGCATTTAGAGGGTGGTCCGCTGGGATGAGATCAGGGAACACTCTGAGCCTGTTGTTGAATGAACAAGATCAGGGAGCGATTCATGCAGAGAAGGAACTATCTGCTTCCGCCCAACTAGCGTCGCGTCCTAGGGAGACCAGTTAATTGAGAATCTCAGCAAAGGCGCCGGGGGTTTCTGTAAAGGACTCAGACAATTATTTGCCCATCACTGGTTGGAGGAAATTGCTTCCGGAGGAGCACTGAGAGGACCGATTCCCCCGGCTGACATTTGCATCGGCAGATCCTCCGCCTCCCCCTCCATCTCCGCCTGCGCCCCACCTCACCCAGCGGGGGCCCCCATTGCTCTGTCTGCTGGCACCGCCATGGGAAGGACTATAGAGCCCCCCTAAAGGCATCCTGCTTTCGGTACCAGGCCTTAGTGTTGTATTTTCAGGGTTAAACCGGAGTCGCTTCCTCTCTGTATCTGTTCAGCGTGTGCTATTAAATTGCCTGTGCAGGTTCCCTGCTTTCTTTCACTTAAGTAGCTGCTATCTTCTTGGTATCATAAGCCCCGAAACGACAGAGGAGAAGGAATATGTTTTGTTCTGAAGACTGAGCACTGCCTCTCCGCGGGCCGAGTCGCACAATAAATAAATGTTTAATGCCGAGATGGTGATGGAGGCATGCATAGAGCTACTTGAAAATAATATCGAGGATTTGTAAACTCTAACACCTGCCTGTTCTTGTAGAGTATGTTATATTCTTCCCTTGCATACTGACTCTGGCCCTCCTGCAAACCACAAGAACCCGGGGAGCCGAGGTTTCCCCCCACGTTTGACACGTACGAGGGAGCCTCGGCCCCCAGGCTGGCCACAGCGGATGGGATGGTGCTACGTGCACCCAGCCGGCTCGCCCCCATGGAAGTCCGGCCACAACCGCTGGGCGTGGTGGCCGCTTCCCTTAAAGATGAGCGCACAGGCCGAGACCGGTTTGGCTCAATGGAGAGAGTGTCGGCCTGCGGACTGAAAGGTCCCAGGTTCGATTCCGGTCAGGGGCATGTATCCTGGTTGAGGGCACATCTCCACTGTGGGGCGTGCAGGAGGCGGCTGATTGATGTCTCTCTCTCATCGATGTTTCTGATTTTCTATCTCTCTCCCTTCCAATCTGTAACAAATCAATAAAATATATTTAAAAAAAAAAAAAAAAAAAGATGAGCGCACAGGCTGAGGTTAGGTCAGATAAAATATAAAATACCCGGATGCAGAGCTGCTTCCAGATGGCTGAGATCGTGTGCCTTGTCAAGGCTTTGGGATGTTCATTGCAGAATCTTTCTGAGAAGAAAACACTCATTTTTCCCGGGTGGAGGAGTCAGAAACGCATGCCCTCCTCCTGGGTCTTCCTTGAAGCACATTTTGAAATGGCCATAGGCTGTGAAAGGAAGTAGTGGCGTTGTCTTAATGTCTCTAGCTCCTTATCTGAAGGTCAGTAGATGGTCTCTGAGGCCCTTCCAAGCACCAAATGGAGACCCCGGTTTTAAAGTTCTCAGCACAAACGCCATTTCGACAAGATCCCTCTGGCCCCCGAGACTAGGGACATAGGGTACATCCATGTCCACTCCTGAGACCCCACACTCCATTGCATTCTGCCTTTCCTCGCCTGTCTTCTTCAAGAGCCGTATGTCTGTCTGTGTCTGTCTTATCTATGTCTTTATTGCCTTGCATGGCTGATGTACTGATACATACATGGCACACAGTAGGTGCTCACATGAGTAATTCAGTAAACCTGTCCTTGCACCTCTCCGTCTGCTCATATCTTTTGAGATAACAACGGAAACTAAGTACAAATGAGGAGAAGGAGAAGGGTAGACCTGGGGTAGCCTCCCAGCCAGCGGGAAGGTTATTACATGGGCCTCGGGATGCATAGAAGGCCCACGAGCCACAGTGGTCCCTCGGCCACAGCGTGGCTGGGGTTGATCTTGTCTCCATACGAGAACATCCGCTTAGATATTTGATGGTGGGAATCAGAACCATCTGGAGCCGAAAATGGTTTGGCTCAGTGGATAAAGTGTCAGCCTGTGGACTGAAAGGTCCCAGGTTCAATTAGGGTCAAGGGCATGTATCCTGGTTGTGGGCACATCCCCAGTAGGGGGCGTGCAGGAGGCGGCTGATCGCCATCTCTCTCTCATCGATGTTTCTAACTCTAACCCTCTCCCTTCCTCTCTGTAAAAAATCAATAAAATATATTTTATAAAAAAGAACCATCTGGAAGGGAAACCCATGTGGAGAGGGGACCCTCAGCATTGACATGGTTCCTGGCAGTGGCTGCTCCCACCCCATGGTTGTCACTCTCCTCCATGGTTCTCAAAGGTGAGGTTCTCATGCCATTCAGCCACCCACCCATCTTCAGCAGCCGGTGAGAGCGAACCCATCAGCGTGGCTTTTGGGGGCCTTGGCAAGCTGACCCCAGTCTTCCTGGTAATGCTGGCCCCTCTCCATCCCCACAGAGTCCCTACATCTGTCACAACAGACACTTAACATACCCCCTGATCCACACATTCTGCCTTTGGAGCGCATTTTCCTCCTGTGGAGCACGCCTCTCACCTGTCCTGTTTCTGCAGGTGTTTTCCATTCTTCCTGAGTTCGGGGCTCGCTCCCTCAGTGGGTGTTCCAATCCCTATGCTCTCCCCTCACCACACACTGTGGACATGTGCCCGGGTGTCTCCTAGAGGACCCACACCTGGCTGGATTGTATTCCCCTGAGTGTCTGTCTCCCGGATGTCCCCAGCTCTCTCTGCTCTTCTCTGCTTCAGGCTCTACTCAGCCCTTCTCATCTCCTCTCTCTGAGCCCACACCACCCACTCTGCCCTCTGTCCAAAGCCTGGCAGCGGAGCCCTAGGCCCATGGTCGGCAAACTCATCAGTCCACGGAGCCAAATATCAACATTTCAACCACTGAAATTTCTCCTGAGAGTGACATTTTTTTACACTTAAACTTCTTCTAACGCCACTTCTTCACAATAGACTCGCCCAGGCCGTGGGATTTTGTGGAAGAGCCACACTCAAGGGGCCAAAGAGCCGCCTGTAGCTCACAAGCCCGTTTGCCAACCGCTGCCCCAGGCATCTTTCTGGCACCTGCTCTTTGCTGCTTCCCAAGCTTCAAACTCTCCTTAAAGGTTTGCCCTTCTGATCACAAACTCCTGCGGGAACTACAATGGGTGGCCTTATTCCGAGCCCAGAGGCAGGCCCCGGGACTGGATGTGAGAGAAAGGGACCTGTGAAGGAAGTGCTCCCTCGAGACACCTCAGAGGGAGTGAGGGAAGAGGGGCAGGGAGGGACAGAGCCAAGTGGAGGCTCCATTCCAGGCAAATAGCCAGGAGGGGGAGGGGAAGACACAGGAGGTATGATAGGGAGAGCAGTTTCCAGCCTCCCCTCCCCCCATGGTCAGTCCCTGCTGCCCAAGCCCCAAGGGACACACCCAGCTCTCTGCGAGTGGTGGCACTCCCACAGCCTAGGGCAGGAGACTGGGGCAGTGGCACAGAGATAATAAAGGGACCCAGGAGACTGGGCTGCCACCGACCACTGCAGTATCTGGCACAGGTGGGGACATTGCTAGGGACCAAAGACCTGTGCCCTGCGCCTGGCCTCTGAGTGGTTTCCCCAGTTCACACTCTGTCCCCCACTCGTGAACCCCGTCTGCAGCCTGCATGTGCCTGGACCCTGCCTTCCAGGGCTTTCTCTGCAAGATAGAGGGGTCCCTCTCTTAGATGACCACACCTGGGAGACCCTCTTTTTCATTTTTGTGGGGGGCCTAGCCAAGCCCTAGCAGGGCTTTGCAGAGTTCTCAGTCCAGGGGGCAGAGGCCCTTGGGGAGGTGCCCAGCTGCCCCCCCAACTCCCTGCGTCCTGACCACGCCCAGCAGCTGCTCCTTTTGATGAAGGAGAGAGAAGGTGAGGGACTGTAAGCGCTGGTCAGTAGCCACCTTTCCCAGCCAACAGATATGAGACATCTACTCTCCCCTGAGAGGGAGCACTTCCGCCAGCTCACAGTTACGGGGTACAGAGGAGGATCGCTGATAGAACATAGGCAGGAAGTGGGGGGTGCTGGGAGCTGCCGCAGCCCCCCGCTGGGGTGGGCCCTCCCACCGGGAGCCTTCCTCTTTCTGTGGATGCGTCCCGGCCCCCCGAGGGACCCCACCACAGAGAGGAACTATCAGGAGAGCTGTGATTATCTCCTCTGCTTGTAATTATTCTGGCATTATCTTGTCGGAGGGAGTGCTGTGTTCCCAGGCCCTGGGGATCCCTTCTCCCCACAGGCCAGCAAAGCAGGATGGGCAAAAGGAGGGGCCTGTGTCCCTGTGGCTGGCGGAAATGGCACACTCCTGAGGGCAGAGGGAGGTGTGCGCCCGTGTTTGGGATTTCAGGTGGGTGAGACACACGGAGTAGGTATTCTCACAGCCGGGTCCCTCACCAGGCACAGGCGCGTGGTCTTGTACTGATCAGCCATTTGTGGAAGGTGGGAGGTTTTCATCACGGATTAATCAGTTCACAGATATTTATTGAGTTCTTACTACATGTTCAATCCAATGTGGCATAAGGGCACATGAGGACAATAAGGCATGGCTTACTGTCAGGACTTAGCATCTCCTCGGTGATGGAATGTATCTGACCGCCAAGATGAGAAAGCGGGATGGGTGAGATGGTGCATGTGTGATCATAGTATTTACCGGGTTTCTACTCCATACAAAGGAATGCATTTACATGAATGGCTCCATTGAATGTTCTCATGAACGCCATGCAAAAAGGAAGCTTTATTTCCAGCACCGGTGAGTCAAATGCAACCCAGTGAGCTGAGAGGACTCGTGGAGCGGTGCAAGGAGAGAGCTGGGACCCGGGTTCCAGCAGGCGGACTTCAGAGCCTGCTCCCTCCTCTCCCCTGGCCTCCTGCAAGCCGCCCTCCGCCAGCTGTGGATCCCAGTGGGCATGTGCACAGCGGCGAATGCGCCGAGTCCTTTCACCTCTATTATGAGTCCCTTCTGCTTCTACCCGGGCATGATCAGCCTGTCACTGTTTTCTTAATGAAGAAAGATTCTGTACTGCACGGCCGTATTTTTTTTTTTTTCACTTACAGCAAAATAGTTGTGGCTTGCCGAGACCGGTTTGGCTCGGTGGATAGAGCGTCGGCCTTTGGACTGAAGGGTCCCGGGTTCGATTCCGGTCAGGGGCATGTACCTTACTTGTGGGCACATCTCCAGTAGGGGGCGTGCAAGAGGCGGCTGATCTATGTCTCTCTCTCTCATCGATGTTTCTGACTTTCTATCCCTCTCCCTTCCTCTCTGTGAAAAATCAATAAAATATATTAAAAAAAATAGTCATGGTTGAAAGCTGCAAGCCTCTATGAGCTGTGTGCAAGTTCACTGTTTTTCTCTCTACATGACCCAGGGCGGTGTTAGAAACACTGAGATGAGTACGGATACCAGTAGGGTCAAAATTAGCACCGCCAGTAGGGGGCGTTCTTCTGCACTAAAGAGCTGAGGCCCAGTGACCTCTGATTGGATGGCTGCCCACCGGTCGGTTTCCCCCAGAAGCACATCTGGAAAATGCACCTGCCAACTGCAAGGAGCCAGCTGTGGCTCCTTCTGAGGCCTCCAGTCTGAACTGTTTCTCTGTGCAGCTCGAGGGGCGGGCTGGGCGCAGAGAAAGCGGACTCCGGGGCCGCTGGAGCGTTTCTGTGCGATAAGAGGAGGTGGCGGCCAGGTGCTGTGAAGGGTGGCCGCGCTGATTTCCCCGTCGGCCCGGGCCTGGCTTGAGACGCGTCGCTTTTCAAAAGCAGCCAAAGGGCCATTGGGTGGAAGGGCTGCTGGATTACCCGCTGCCTGGCTCCATGATGGTCCTCAGACCTCCGGGCAGCTGCGATTCAGAAAGACCAAGCCTGGATTTGCTCCCTTCTTTCTGGAATAATCCTTCTCTTCAGTTCAGCGCCCTCTTTGTCTTTGGAAGAGTCCAAACATTCCTCTACTTTGAGTCTGGTTTTCTAGCAATTTCCAGCACTCTTTTTCTCTCTCTTTCTCTTTTATCTCCTTTTCACTCTCATCGCCTCCCAAACCCAAAGTGGCTGGAGGCCCTGAGTCCACGCCTGTGGATCCCAGTGGGCATGTGCATAGCTGTAAATGTGCCGGGTCCTGGGCTCGCTGAAACCTCCATTGCTATGCCTCGCGTAGAAACACAGCAAGTGTAACGAAGCCATATTCACCCGCAAGAGAGGAAGGCCACAGCGGGCTGTATCGGAGGGGTTGGCACTGTCAGGGCAGCCGCAGACAAGGGCAGGTGCTCAGCTCTCTCTACCAGGTGCTGAACTCGGTGCAAGGGCCAGCACCTCTAAAATCCAACCTCTGGCTCACTACATGCGAGGCTTTAACCATCGCAGAAAATGCACTGATGATCCATGCAGGCCGGACACCCCGGAGAATCTGTCCACATCTGGCAGGCCTATTCTCTCCAAGAAGAAACTTCTCCAGGAAAAGGACCAGAATGCAGACAGACACACAGACAGAGCGGGGCGCTGAGGCCCAGCAGGGAAATAAGTGGTTAGCAGGAGGCCCTCTTAGGTCCTGTCTGTCTGTCTGTCTGAATTCTGCCGGGATGTGGCCTCTGACAGGCCACGGGCTGTGCGTGGGGCACACTCAGCAGGGGAGAGCTCAGGCTTGGTGAGAGGGAGAGGCCACTCCCACCAACACCCGAGGCCCGAGGCCTGTGCAGGGAAGGTCAAGGTCTGGTTCACTGAGGGCATCCCTGAGGCTGCAGGATGGAGGCTTTCGGGGTTGAGAGATGGTTGGACTTCGGGGTGTTGGGGGCTCCAGGTCTGAATCCAAACGCCCTACGCGTGCGATGGCTGTGCCTCTGTTTCCCGCGTGTGGCAGGGTGGGTGGAGGGCATCAGCCGGTGGGAGCCAGATTGTGGGGGAGGGGGAGAGACCGCCAAGGCTGGAGCAGGGCATTCTAAACTTCCTCTCTCCCCAAGTTCTCCTCCCAGCCGCCTCCCGCCAGCCCTTGGCTGGTTCCCTGAGAACAAGGGTTTGTCGGGGAGAGTTGAGTCTGACACCCTCCTACTCCTGGGGGAGGTGACACACCGCGGCGTGTTTGGGGAGTCTGTATTGAGGACAGTGTCTGCACGAAAGGGAACCTGTTGGCTGAGCTCCCCCACCCTCCCCCATCTTCTCCCTACTCCCCCCACCAACCCCAGCGCTGGCTCTGGCTGGGAGAGCATTTTGCTCGGTTTGCTTTTTTTTTTTTTTTTTTAAACATAGAGAACTGTCTCCTCCGCATTGTTGAGGAGACTCGATAAATGAGGCGGGAAGATGGGGGCAGGACGAGGAGGTGACAGGAGCTGGCGGCCAGGTTCCCTCCGCGATCCATCTCGGCGGCAGCTGGCGTTAACGCCAGGAGCCTCAGCAAGACCGATCTCCTGCTGTGACGGTTTGGACATCTGAACGTGACCTCGGGTGTGCCCAAACCGCAGCTGGAGCCTTGCCCACGCCTCGGCGCAGTACATCACAGGGGCCGCGCCGCCAGGCGCACGAGTGCACCCACACATGAGCATCCTCAGCCCTGTGAGTGCGGGGCCGTGCGGTGAGACCCCTCCGTGCCAGTCAATCCCAGTGATGAGACGCTCACAGGTGGCAGCAAGGTTCCCCCCCCCCCCCCGGTGGGCATCAAAACAGCGATTCCAGCGGTTTAGAGTCGGGCGGTCAGCATTTCCCGCACCAGAGCCATCCACCTGTCTCTGGTCAGACGCCGGGCTGCTGGCAGGAAAGGGACGCGCGCTCTGCCCGCCGGAGCACAGGGGTCATTAGAAAGTTCTCCCTGGGAAGTAATGGGAAACGGCTTCAAACAGGACTCATTTCCCGGGGCCCATGCACTCGGCTGCTTCCAGCTCACCGGGGACCGGGTCTGGAAATGAATGGGTGTTCAAGTGTGGTCGCCAGGCCAGGTCGGAGCCAGGAGTCTGTATGCATCAGGGCTTCCTGGTGAGTCAGATGAGCATGGAATTTCAATGGGATGGAGCCTGCTAAGGACATTCAAGAATACACAATTTGAGGAGGGAAGAAGAAGAAGAAAGAAAGAAAGAAAGAAAAAAAAACCCACAATGAACAACCACAGCAAAAACCCTGGTTCTGGATGTTGCTTCTGCAGCTTCCTCGTGGTGCGCTCCTAATCAACTTGGATATCGCTGAGCCTCGGTTCACCCCATCTGTAAATTGGCAACGATAAGTGAACCCAGACCGCTTTTGTGAGCATCAGATCCTGTGGAATAGGCTCGCTCAGTACTGAGCACAAAGTGAGGGGCGTTCAGTACACGTTAGCCGTGCACACGGATTCCACCGTTTTCCCTGCTGAATCCGAGCAGCATTTAGAGTAGGGACCGACTTTAAGAACCTTCGCAGGGATGTTCCCAGCAAAGCGCTCTATGGAGCCAGTTGTTCTTAAGGCAGTGGTTCTCAACCTTCCTAAGGCCGCCACCCTTGCAAATAGTTCCTCATGTGGTGGTGACCCCCAACCATGAAATGTTGCTACTGTTATGCGATGTGATGTAAATATCTGCATTTTCCGATGGTCTTAGGCGACCCCTGTGAAAGGGTCGTTCGACCCCCAAAGGGGTTGCGACCCACAGGTTGAGAACCACTGATCTAGCTGGTTGAGAAGAGGCAGTGGTTTTTCTTTCTTTTTTAAAAATATATATTTTATTGATTTTTTTTTTTTTTTTACAGAGAGGAAGGGAGAGGTATAGAGAGTTAGAAACATCCATGAGAGAGAGAGAGACATCTATCAGCTGCTTCCTGCACGCCCCCTACTGGGGATGTGCCAGCAACCAAGGTACATGTCCTTGACAGGAATAGAACCTGGGACCTCTCAGTCCGCAGGCTGATGCTCTATCCACTGAGCCAAACCGGTTTTGGCATCCGCCAGTGTTTTTCAAACTTTGGTGTGGAGAGGACCGAACTGGAGATTAGAAACCCACATTTTGGAGTTCCCCGGAGACTCTCAGTCGGTAGGAAAGAGATGCTGTAACAGACTCCTCCTGAGATTCTGATGGAGGTGATCTGCGCCCATTTGTCAGAACGACCCCCGGTGGTTTTCTAGTCCGGTTTCTGCCGGTCCTACCCTGTGCTGGCCGGCAGCACAGAGCCCGCTGGGCAGTGAGTGAGGCGCTCCGGTGGAGCGGTCTCTCTGCGGGAGCTCTCAGCGCGGCTTGCCACCTGCGCCTGAGTGGCCCGGCAAGCCTGGGTGACATTTCCACAAGCACCGGCGGGAAGGATGCACAGCGCAGGGCCCTCCGCTCGAGAGGGACCACCTAGGAGGCTGGGGCACTCGACAGCCGTCCTGAGGCTGCTTCTGGTCACGGACCATCTTGAGGATTCGGTGGAAGCGACCGTGCCTCCCGCTGACACTCACCTTTGCGTCTCGAAGGGCACAGGGGACCGGGAGCTAGACAACCTGAGTGCCAGGGCTGACGTCACCTCCTCGCTCTTCAGCCCGGGGCGAGCCAGCGGGCCGTGGAGTCCGATCTTTAAAGGAAAGAGTGGGGAAGGTCACCCGGGTCGCGGATTTATGGCAGGAATCAGATGAGTCAGAGTGGATGTGAGAGTCCTTTGACACCACAAAAGCAGATATAAAATCGAGGCACTCTTATAGACCCTGGGCTCCGTTGCTATTTCCAGCATTACAGGTGGAATGAGGACAGGTTTGGGGATTTAGCCTAAGGCCCTAGGACTCAGTGGGTGGAGTGAGAGAAGGAAAGGAAAGCAGACAGAAGAGAGACGTGAGGAGGAGTTGGCAGGAGTAGCTGGGACATTTGGAAGCACGGGGAAAGCGAAGGGAGGGGCCATATTTTGGGGACTCCGAATGCAGAAATAAAAGAGAGAACATCTGTCTGTACAGTGTTGAGAGATCTTGGAGAAAACCTTTCATGTAGCAATAATTGAACATCTCTGCCTCTGACTGTAATGAAGACGAGTTGCAGCGGCGGTGGTCCTCGTTCGCTTTGACTTGCGAAGCCCGCTGTCAGGATTCACTAATCTCAGATGAGAAGAATGTTTAGGAGCTCCAGCCTGGGGCTCTGATCTACTGCTTCTCATCTGTGCGATTCCGGGCCAGTGTTTTAGCTTCTTTGTTCTTACATGACTTTGCCCGTAGAACCTTCCAGGGAGGGTTGTGCTAAGTAGTGAATGAGTGAGTGCGCTTGGACCGATGGGGAAAGAATGTAAAGGATAAAGCATCAGGGAAATCCTGGAGCAGGAGGAGGGTGGGTCTTTCTGGAAGGGCTCTGGAGTCTGCTGAGGAAGATGCCTCTGGCTCTCACTGTGAATAGTTCGGACCGTTGCATCGGCCCTGGGATCAGTGGTTACAGAAGCACTGACCTACACAGGACCCGGATGTCTGACGTATCGAATATTCTAAGGCTCTAATCCAGTGGTTCTCAACCTTCCTAAGGCCCTGACCCTTTAATATAGCTCCTCATGTTGTGGTGACCCCCAACCATAAAATTATTTTTGTTGCTACTTCATGACTGTCATTTTGCAACTGTTATGAATCGTATCTGTGTTTTCCAATGGTCTTAGGCGACCCCTGTGAAAGTGTTGTTCGACCCCCAAAGGGGTCGAGACCCACAGGTTGAGAACCGCTGCTCTAATCCTATGAGACCTCTGCCACCAACCCCAGAAAGCGCCGTCCATGACCGGTCACACCCAGGCCATGCCTGCATGGAGACTGGGACAGGAAGCAGAGACAGGCACAAAACCTCACCCCTCTCTCGCCAGGGACCCCACTCTGTTGGCTCCGTTTTTTTCTGACATTTCCATCTGGTCTTCCCTCCAGGTGCACCATTGACAACCGGGTCACCCGGGTGGCCTGGCTGAACCGCAGCACCATCCTCTACGCCGGGAACGACAAGTGGTGTCTGGACCCGCGCGTGGTCCTCCTGAGCAACACCCAGACCCAGTACAGCATCGAGATCCAGAACGTGGACGTGTATGACGAGGGCCCGTACACCTGCTCCGTGCAGACGGACAACCACCCCAAGACCTCCCGCGTCCACCTCATCGTGCAAGGTAGGCGGGATCTGGCGGGGCGGTCCGAGCGTGCTCAGCACTTTGTCTGTGATCCTCCACAGAAATGGGTTCTGTCTGTGTGTCTGTCCCATGCGGCCGGCACACTTTCTTAATGGTCACCTTGCCATTGGATGGTGAGTTTTCAAATAATGTCCCCATGGACGAGGACCAGGATTTTTTTTCTTTTTGTGGCTTTTGTTTCGATAATATGTTTTCTCAGAAAATTCTCTTCTACTTATTGCTTTCCTTGGCTTTTTTCCTCCTTCTAAGATTGTGTTGATTCCTCCTAATTCTAAGCTCCCTTGTTTGGAAGAGCGGCATTTGGGTTCTGGCCCCGTACCCCGGCCACACCCTCACGCTGCCTTCAGAGAACGCAGAGCCCAATCCAGGGGTTCTGGCAGCTCCCCAGAAGCATCCCACACACCACCAACATCATTTCCCGCTCACATGACCGTCCCTCTCCTCCCAGCCCCGGCTTTGTTCTCCCCACCTCCGACTCCCCAGGTTTGGGTTGCGCCCCTCAGCCCCAGGTTTTGGAAGCTGCGTGTTCGTTTCCTTTTTTGGTCTCTCTTGGCTGTGCTTTCTCCGTGATGCCCAAGCCCTGGGGATGGGGTTTGCCTCTTCCCCGTGAGGCAGAACCGGTCCCGGAGCATTCAGACAATACTGAGCCATGGCGGTCGTGTTCCTAGCTAGTGTAGGGGACCTCAGAATCAGACTTGGGTGCTTTCTGGCTGTGAGACTTGGATCTGGTTCGAACTGAGCCTCAGGACTTCCCTCTGTGCAATGGGTCCGTGTCATGAGATGCTGAGGGGAGGACCACATTTGACGTGGGCTAATGTGCAGAGTGCTTAGGCAGTGGATCTCAGCCTTCCTAATGCCGCAACCCTTTGATACAGTTCTTTATGTTGTGGTGATCCCCAACCATAAAATTATTTTTGTCGCTACTTCATAACTGTAATTTGCTACTGTTATGAATCTTAATGTAAGTATCTGTGTTTTCTGATGGTCTTAGGAGACCCTGCTAACTGTTTGAGACCCACAGGTTGAGAACCGCTGGCTTAGAAGAAGGGCTAGAACGTAAGATGCTGCTTAAGGGATAGCTATTCTTCAACTTACTGTTGTTGTTTGTTTAATTTTATTCTCTTATAAAACAATATATTTTATTGATTTTTTACAGAGAGAAAAGGAGAGGGGTAGGGAGTTAGAAACATCGATGAGAGAGAAGCATCGATCAGCTGCCTCCTGCACGCCCCCTACTGGGGATGTGCCCCGCAACCAACGTACAAGCCCATTGACCAAAATGGAACCTGGTACCTTTCAGTCCGCTGGCTGACGCTCTATCCACTGAGCCAAACCGGTTTTGGCCTTTGTTTAATTTTTTAAGACATCTTTGACAGTGGGCCAATTCCTTGCTTTGTTTTTTAGACGGGATGGCCCTTGAGCACAGAGCCTGGCTCCTCTGTGGCCGCTTCTTCCCCAGTTCCTTTCGCCTCCCCAAATGGCAGGTCCCGGCAGGAGACCGCTCTTTCAGATGCTCCTTTCCTGCCCCTCCTGGTCAGTGTGTCCAGGGAAGAGCAAGGAGACCTTGGGTGGAAGAAGGTGGCTTAGAAAGAAAAAAAAGAAATTAAAGGAGCAGGAAGAGTGAAGGACAAGCTGGCGGTGGGAAGGCAGGGTGCGGTGGGAATGTGGGCAGGAGCTGTGAAGAGGCGGATAGTGTGACCAGGGGTGTGAAGAACACACAACGGGAGTGAGAACAGCAGGGACCCTGGATAGGACGGGGAGTCACACCACTGGGACATGGGAGCCCTCCAGGTATGGCCACGCTGGATCAAACCCAGTTGTTTTTATTTGTTTTTGTTTTTTTCTTACTCTTTATTTCCAAAAGGAAATTTTTCATGTATCGGTGGTATAAATGAATATTTTTTTTCAAACTGCTGGGTGCAAACAGCAGTGTTTAGAGGAAAGAGAATTGCACAGGAGCTATCAGAGTGTATTGCAAACAACAAAGTGGGTATTATTACATAAAATTCCATGTCATTGAAGGTTTTTAATGGAAAATACATGTTTATGGTGGATAGTTAGCCAAAAAGCCTGAAAATCACTATTGTCTGCGGAGTTTCCCAGAATGCCCCGGTGGCATCATTTACATCTGTACCAGGTGGTGCATTTGAAACCGTTCCCCAAGCCCCAGCCTGCCCCCTCCACCCCATGCCCACTTGTACTGTTGAGAGCAGTCTGTCTAGCAATGACCATGGCACCAGGACAGGACTGTCCCAGACTTTTGCTGTAGGAAGCAGGGCTGTTATGAACTGGAGAATGGAAGGAATAGTGATGAGTTTGGAAACGACCTTGAAAATAGGCACCACATTTTTATATATATATTTTTTTCTTACACTTATATGCTCCTGCCTTAAAGGAAATGCCTTTATCCAAAGTGAACATTTAGTAAATGCTTATCGAATCGGATGGCGGGAATTACAGCGCCGAGGTCTCACATAGACTCGCAGAGAGAAGGTTGACTATGGGGGGGGGGGGCGGGGAACGGGGAGGAGGGAAGGGGAGAGAGCCTCCATCAATTTTCACTCATGTCCAGGCTAATGGAAAACGTCTAATCCCCAACGAGGTGTCCCCTTTCGCAAGCTGGCGAGGTGCCCTCTTCGCCTGACACACCACCTCAAGTATCGGAATCTCATCTCGGGCTAATTTTCGAATGCTGATGGGCGTATTGATCTGGAGACAAGCCGGGATAAAAGAGGCACCGGTCTTGTACACAGACTCAGGCCAAGCTAATCCGCTGTCGATACGCTGGCCCGGGCGTTATTGACCCTCTAATGAATAGGGGACCGTCGTGTTCCAGGGCCAACCCTGTCCCCCGTCTTTAAAGCCATCAGACAGACTACAGAGAGGCAGGCTCCCCTGTTTCCGTATTGGAAAGAGGATGCATGGCCATCCGGGATTAACTATATAAATATATATTTATCTTGGGAGCTTTTATTGTACTGAGCATGGAGCCTGGTCTCTCGGCTGAAGCTGATGGTCTGGATTCTGTCAAAGTTTCTCCTCAAGAAACTCATCCCCCAGAGTGGGATGCAGCTAGAGTGAACGTGAAAGTTAGGCATGTTCTGTCTTCAAAATGATAGTATGATCATTAAACACACACACACACACACACACATGCACGCACGCACGCAGCAGGAAAAAGGAGGAAACTGATACTTTGCCCATGAGTCTGTGTTTTTACATATATGCAGCCCGCTTTGTACATAAGTAAACCCACACAGAGAGAGGTAATGCCTGTGTGTAGTATCCTCAGAGATGCTGAAGGCTGGGATCCTGTCTTCCTCTTTACCCTCAAGCACGCCTCCGTCCCACTTCTTCTTCATGCTCCATCTTCTCTGTGGCTGGGATAGGACAAGCCAAGAGCCAGGATCCATCCTTGCATCTGCCTAAGAAGCAGACCCTTCACCCAGTGCAGTGGTTCTCAACCTGTGGGTCGCGACCCTTTTGGGGATCGAATGACCCTTTCACAGGGGTCACCTAAGACCATCAGAAAATGCAGATATTTACATCAGGATGCATAACAGTAACAAAATTTCATGGTTGGGGGTCACCACCACATGAGGAACTGTATGCAAGGGTCGAGGCCTTAGGA
>PVJN01018362.1:0-39075 GCA_004026805.1 Lasiurus borealis
ACACTGGAGATGTGCCTGCAAGCAAGGTACATGCCCCTGACCGGAATCGAACCCAGGACCTATCCACTGAGCCAAACCGGTCTTGGCGAGAGATTATCTTTTAAATACTTATCTATTAACCGTAGAGCTAAGACTTGCAAGATTTCAGGAAATATGTCCTGCTGGTTTGGGGAAAGAGTGATCAATACTGCGAAGCGCAGCGGTTAAGAACCAGAACTCTGAGTCAGGTTATCGAGGTTATATTCCCAGAACCACCACTTTACTCCATTCTGTCACTCATGAAGCTCCTTAGACCTTCCTCCTTACATCACCCTCCTCATCTATAACATGGAAACTATTATTACCTGTTCTGATTCCTCACAGGGTCCCTATAAGATAAAAATCGAATAAAATGTACTTTAAGCATTACGTTTTTGTTAATATTTTTATAAGAAGAGGGTGTACATTATTACCCCTAGAAACTAATTAGTTTTCAGGATATAGCAATTTCATATTTGAAATACCAACACCTGAAAGAGCATGTAGAGTTTATTTGCTATCGACACACATTTAATACTTGGCTTCTATCTTGAATAGTTATGATTGAGTGAATGATGGAGAATTCATCAACTGCCAGAATGTCACTCTGTATTGTTCGGAGTACTCCATTCATTTATGTTCTCATGAGAGATTTATTGAATGTTTACTGCGTGTTAAATTTCAGGCACAGAAATAAATGCATACAACTTGTGCCTATTCTTGAAGAGTTCAAACACTGTGAAACAGGTTCGGAAAGAAGTCATCGGAAGGCAACATAGTAGGTGTTACCGTAGGGATGCATACAAATTCTGTGTAAAATAGTGTTTTTAGTTATACTTGAGATTAACATTCCTGTAGCTTCTCATCTATTCAATTTTGATTCCTTGCAAGAACATGGATTGATGATGGCAAATACTCTTGGATCCCAATGATCATCCCATTCTTCCTAACGGCAAGAGCCTTAATCTACCCTTTAGTGCAATCTGTAAATATGACACTTCCCCCGGTCCATGGGGGTGGGTCACGATTAATGTGAGCCAATGGTAGCACTTCTAGCCAGTTCTCAATGATCATTCAGAAATGGCTCTCAAATCCAATCCTGGTTCGTGAAGGCTAAAGGGGAATTTTCCCTCTGGCTTCAGGAAAAGTATTTTTTTCTCTTTCTTGTTTGTTTGTTTTTAATAAAAGAGGACACTATCTTCCCCAGAAGTTATAGTTATTGTCTCCATATGATGCTTGAAATCTCTTTAGCCATTTGCAGCCATGAGTGGAGACAGCACAGAAATGCTAAGGATGACAGAAGGGAAAGATGGCCTTATTAGCTCCTTTGATGATATCATCATGATGTTGAATAAATGTGTAATAAAAGGTTCATTGACCAGGATGGGAGTGTTCAATTCATGAATATTTAAAAGATAAAAAAAGACCGGCTTTGGATGTACCAGGGACATAGCTTCTAAGCCCTTGGAATACCCTTGAGGAATGTGTTCTTGGAGTCACTGGGGGCTTGGGCCATGCAACATCCGCTTGGCCTCTGGGGAGGCTAGAGACTGAGTGACTAAGGTCGGTCAAGCATGCACTCCTGTGTCCACATGACTGACCTCCAGTAACAACCCAGACCACAAGGCTCAGGTCAGCGTTGCTGAGTGTTGGCTGCGCTTCATCACATGTCATTGCTGGGAGAACTAAGCACCATCTGAATGACTTCATTGGGAGAGGACAACTAGAAGCTTCAACCTGTTTTCTCCTGGACTCTAATCTTTATCCTTTTACTATAAAAACAAACAAATGCATAACCACAAACACAACAGCTTTCTTTCAGTTTTGGAGTCCTGGCAAATTGTCAAACCTAATAAAGTTGGTCTTGGAAATGCCCAAGGCTACAACCCTGGAAACATTCAACTCCACCTTACTTTTCTGAATTAGGGATGCAGCTCCACCTTACTTATCTGAATTAGGGATGGGCCGGGGAAACTTGGCAAACATTTCAAACTGTCAATTTGTACTAATTTCCTATCAAGCTAACCACGACTTGAACCATGACTAAGCTACAGGCCCTACTCTCTGTTTACTGCCGTTGAAACACAAAGTCAACCCTTAACATGTACCGCATTTGATGTCATCTTATTCAAGTCAATTCTATCTTTTCATGATCTTTTTCAGGTCCTGATTCTGTGTCCAGAATTTTTGCTACTATTCTTTTCTTACCATTTGCCAATGTTACATGAAATGTCAACATTCTCGATCATAACTATGCATCTCCCATAATGCTTGTTCTATGACAACAGGAATCTTGTCTGTCATATTCAAAGCACTAGAATAGACAAATGGATAAAAGAATTGTGGTACATATATATATAATGGAATATCACTCAGCCATAAAAAAAGAATTGCATCTTACCATTTGTGACAACATGGATGGACTAGAGGGTATTAGGCTTAGTGAGGTAAGTCAGTCAGAGAAAGACAAATACCATATGATTTCACTTATATGTGGAATCTAAAGACAAAATGGAAAAGCAAGCAAAACATAAACAGACGTATAGACACAGAGGTTGCCAGATGGGAGGAGTGTTGGGAGGAGACTAGGTGAAAAAGGTGAAGAGATTAAGAAGAAGAAACCGGTAGTTATAAAAGAGTCACGAGGATGTAAAATATCAAAATTAAATAAATGCAGAATCAGCAGAAGCACAGATCTACTCACCATCTACTCATAGTTCAGAAGTACGACACCCCTCCCCCCAACCCCCCAGTTCCAGGCTATGCATTGGATTCCTCCTTAAATATGACTGGTGAGTGTCTCCCCACCTTTTACTCTTTCTGTGCATCATTTCTGGTCCTTTCTCCCCAGTAAGGACTTCAAGGGCTATTAATGAATCAAATATACCTTTTGGATATAGGACCAGGTTTCGATACGGCTTAGTGTCCTGCCAAAATGATTATACTCCAAACACGGGGCTATATATTTTCTTACTTCTCTGTCATTAAAATATGAACATGTATGCGATATGAATTATCTGAAATTCAAGCATATATTTCAAATGCTCTTTCAACTCACACAGCACCGTGTTCCTTAACTTATGCACATGGCAGTAATCTATTCTATTTAGAACATATGGCTGCATTTGATATTTTAAATGTCTTTCGCAAGTGAAGTCATCATCCGAGGTTTATGGAAACTTGTCTGCAATATGACATAGGAGAAAAACAACAATTTTCCTCTCAATATTCATTAGATTTCCTTTAATTCACATCCATATAAATTGGCCTCCAAGTTATTTTTTTTCCCCAAGATAGCCCAAGTAGTTAAAATAGCCTCCAATGACTTATAAATAGGCATCAACATATGATATTCACACAGAGAATAAATTGTTACCACCTTTCCGGAGTGCTTTGGTGATGCAGTTCAGCCTTCTAAAATGCCCATTCCACCTACCCCTGAGGAAAGAACTCCTGTTCAGTCAAAGAAAGTTGATTCATGGTAATTTTAGAAAATAAAAAATATGTAAACAACTTGTCGTACTGACCACGGGTCAATTGCTCCCACTCTCCCAGGAAAACAGGTTCGTTTCACCCAGGTCAAGGTGAAAGGCTCACCTTCCGTGACACCATCACCCAGCGATCTTAGTCCTGACTCCAGCCAGCGATGCTTCAAGGTCCCAGGACTGCTGGCTGCAAGGGGCACTCTTCCTTCTAGGACTGCTGGTCTGGGAATCCTCGCACAGAGCTTCCTGGTCCTTTTCCAAATCAAGAACAGACAAGAGGAGCAGATAGTGAAGAGCTGGTTCCCAGAGGGGAGGGGGTGGAAGAGGTGAAGGAGAACATAATAATATAGTGATGAAACTGGCCTGGTGACAGATGATTACTAGAAGTGGGGTGATCACATCATAAGGCATAGAAATGTCAAAGCACTGTAGCACAGAGCTGAAACTAATATGACCAATGTAAGATTATATACCAACTAGAAAGACAAACACTTAAAAACAATTAAAATTAAAAAAATTTAAATTGTATAGCCGAGTCCGGTTTGGCTCAGTGGATAGAGCGTCAGCTTGCGGACTGAAAGGTCCCAGGTTCGATTCCGGTTGGGGGCATGTACCTTGCTTGCAGGCACATCTCCACTGTGGGCTGTGCAGGAGGCAACTGATCAATGTCTCTCTCTCATTGATGTTTCTGACTTTCTATCTCTCTCCCTTCCTCTCTGTAAAAAATCAATAAAAAATATTTTAAAAAAATAAATGAAAAAAATTAAATTGTATAAAGTTTAAAATATTTACAAGTTTTAAAAGTTAGTCTACTCTGTCTCTTCTTTGTCCCAGGCATTTGAGTCACCATTTTGCCATGTCTCATGTCTTTCCTTTCCTCTCAGCTCAATTTTATGTAGTCATCTTGTGGGAGAGAAAAGAGCCCTGAAAATATTTTTAAGTCAAAATCGGTTTGGCTCAGTGGAGAGAGCGTCAGCTTGCAGACTGAAGGGCTCCAGGTTCGATTCTGGTCAAGGGCACGTACCTTGGTTGAGGGCACATCCCCAGTCGGGGGTGTGCAGGAGGCAGCTGATTGATATTTTTCTCTCATCGATGTTTCTAACTCTCTATCTCTCTCCCTTCCTCCTTGTAAAAAATCAATAATATATATATATTTTTAAATAGAGAATAACTCACTTAAGGCCTGGTGGTATAATCTTGCCCCATTTGTAACAGAAAATATGTATTAGTTAACAGCAAACTTTTGTAATAGCAAAAAGCATACACAAATATCTCATAGTAGAGGATTGTTTAAATAAATTATAGTATATTTAAATTAAAAACAAATTTAAAACCTTATATTAAAAACGAGTATAAAACTATTAAAACAAAATTTATAAAACCCTAAAATGTTTTTGAAATCAACATAAATTGAAAAATAGATTATAATAATCTATATAAACTGTATGCTTGATTGAGAAATAAATATATCAGAGAGAGAGAGAGACTAGGAAAAAAAAAACAGGAAAGAGTATAATAAAATGTTATCAAAAGTTGAAGTCAGTGATGGAATTATTGACATTTCCCCTCCCTATAATTTCTAACTTATCTCTACCATATACAGATTGTTTCTTTCTTTTATAAGGCAGGACAAAAATTAATTTAAAAGTATGAGGTTAGAAAGGAAAATAACATATCACCAGAATCTGAATAGATACATTTTATGTTATTTCATCAGATGGCCAATTACTTGCTGAATATATCTGATTATATAGTAGAATTCTAACTCGAAGTGACTTCTGCTTTAGATTATATGGGTATTCTATGCCAAAGTCTAATAGTTTGCTCATGTAAGTTCAAATTTGGAGAGGAGCCCTCGCTGGTTTGGCTCAGTGGACAGAGCAGCAGCCTGCAGACTGAAGGGGCCCAAGTTCAATTCCAGCCAAGGGCACATGCCTGGACCCTGGGCTCAATCCCCAGTGTGGGGCATGCAGGAGGCAGCCGATCAATAATTTTCATCATTGATGTTTCTATCTCTCTCTCTCCCTCTCCCTTCCTCTCTGAAATCAATAAAAGTATATTTTTAAAAAAATCTGGAGAGGATAAAAGTAGAAAATTCAAGGAATTAGACGAAACTATCAGATACCTAAAGACATGTAAAGATCAACATGTAGAGACTATACTGAAAGAAGTCATGTGGAATCAGACCAGCAAGCTGTTAATTTAAGTGCAGGTTCAATGGCCAACAATTTGAGCTGATCAAACAAACAAACAAACAAACACCCATATTTTCTGGTGTATAAGACGACTGGGCGTATAAGACGAGCCCCAACTTTTCCAGTTAAAATATAGAGTTTGGAATATACTCACCCTATAAGATGACACCTGGCATATAAGATGACCCCTGACTTTTGAAAAAGTTTTCCTGGGTTAAAAAGTCATTTTCTACGCCGGAAAATACGGTAAACAAAAACAGTTGCAGATTCTTCTGTTGGAAGACTGGTGATGAGAAAAGGACCAGGTTAAAAGGCATCACATCCAGGACAGTCTGCTCTACATTGATAGGAAACCAAACAGAATGTTATAGTGATGCCCAAGATGTGCCATTCTGCACTAAAGAGAAAGTGATTTCCTGGACAAAAGAGCTTCTTTCTTTATAACTGTACCTCCAGGATTCCCTGAGTCCAGTAGCTTGGTCTGGCCCGTTTCACTGTTCATCAGATTATACGGTCTGATGTGGACTGAAGATTTTAGACCTGAGTTTATGCTTTATATTGTCATTACCTTGTCTGTAGAGCAGTGGTTCTCAACCTGTGGGTCGCGACCCCTTTGGGGGTCAAACGACCTTTTCACAGGGGTCACCTAAGACCATCGGAAAATGCAGATATTTACATCACAATGCATAACAGTAGCAAAATTTCATGGTTGGGGGTCACCACCACATGAGGAACTGTATGCAAAGGTCTCGGCCTTAGGAAGGTTGAGAACCACTGCTGTAGAGCCTTGTATGCTGTATCAATGTTGCATATGATCCTTCAGGGAACAGATAACCATAGTGAAACTATGAACAGAGAAATGATTGCATATGAGAAAGGTCGCTCTGATGGCAGCCAAGATAAATGTGTTAAATGGGTCAGAATGGAGGTATGGAAAGCATTAATATAGTTACTACAATTGTCAAGAAAACGTGATGAGGGTCGGAACCAGGTTAGCTGAAGGGATGAGGAGAGAGTCTACAGGAGAGACAATTTGAACATATAATCACCTGAACTTGTATGTTAGGAATCAAGGAAAGTGCAAAATATTACAGAAAAACTGAGAGAAACAATATGGATGGTGCATTTTGATGAGGGAAGTTGATGGGTCAGGTTTTGGATACCCTGTTACCATCAGATACACGCCAGTGGAACTCAGGATTTAAGTACAGGCTGGAAACGATAGACATGGGACTCAACAAACACGTGGCAGGTTGAAGCCATGGGTATAAGTGAGTTTGCTTTGAGATATTACTGAGACTGGGAAGAAAGGAGTTTGGTGACCTTGGCGAATAGCCAGTGTTCTTTGCCAAAGTCAAGGAGAAGAAACATCTTCAGAGGCAGGGAGGAGGCAAGAGGAGAGTGATTTTATAGAAATCAAACTAGAGAATTGTGAGAAGTTTTGAACCAGAAGAGAACTTAAATAAGAAACAGACAATTTCTAAGGATTTTAGAAAGAAGCTCTTGGTGACATTAGTGAGAATGTGATGGTTGGGTAAACTGAAGACTAGTTTGCTCTGGTTGTACAGGTGATGAAGTGGAACCCATGGGTCTTTCAAAAATTATAATTTAATATGGAGTACATGGGAGATAATTTTGATAATATGTTCTAAAATTTGAAGAATAAAACAAAGTAAACAGCCATGTACCCATCACTCAGCTCAAGAAGTAGAACATTACCAACAGCTTTGAAGAATTGCTGGTCTCATCCTTTCACTCCACCAGAGGTAGTCTCTATCCTGAAATATTTAATTTTTTTCTTTGTACAGTTTTTCCATCAGTGGATATTCTAAAATATGTATTCTCTGAGGGACAGCCCTGGACTTGTGCAGTGAACAAACTGTGTGACCATTCAACACTGTCCTGATGATATATATTTTTTATTGATTTTTTTAATATCTTTTGTTGATTTCTTACAGAGAGGAAGGGAGAGGGATAGAGAGTTAGAAACATCGATGAAAGAGAAACATGGATCATCTGCCTCCTGCACACCCCCTATTGGGGATGTGCCCGCAACCAAGGTACATTCCCTTGACTGGAATGGAACCCAGGACCTGTCAGTCCACAGGCCGACGCTCTATCCACTGAGCCAAACTGGTCAGGGCCCCTCACTATATTTTGCTTAGTGTTCCATATATTTTTTTAACTTTTTACAAGTTCCAAATGAATCATGGTATGTATTTTCCTCTGTTTTGGGCTCAATCATTCAACTTTAAGATGCTGAGATTTCTCTACTTTGAATTTTATGGTTGTAATTTGTTCCTTTAGCTACATCCTATTGCTTTTTATGGATAGACTTCAATAGGGTAGTCCTCCTGCTGTTGAACATTGCATTGTTTCCCATTTCTGGCTATTTCAAATCATCCTCCTTGAATTATCTTTTCTGTGATATATGCTAGAAGTGGAATGGCTGGATTATCTTTAATTTTAGTAGGGTGCCAAATATTGTTTTCAAAAAAATTGTTTCTATTTACGTGGAATTTATCAACAGCAACATTTGATACTGTCAGACTTAAATTTTGCCAATTTGCTGTGTATAGAATACTTTTTTGTGGTTTAAATTTGCATTCCTTGATGACTAATGTAAACTGAAGCATGTTTGAGTTTGTTTATTGGTCATTTGTATTTCCTCTGCTATGAAATACCTCTTCGGGAGTTGTTTGTGTGTTTGTTTGTTTTTTAAATGATTCACAAGAACATTTTCCAGTCTGTGGCTGTGATTTTCATTTTATTGTATCATTCAATAAACATATTTTTAAATAAATCTAATGTCATATTTATGTTCCACTCATTTTTAAAATCTGGTTGAATAGATACTGCTCAACCCTGTTGATGTAGATATATTATCTAATATGATATTCTAAATGTTGTATTATTGGGGATTTTACATTTTTGTTGGTAACACATCTGGGATTGATTCCTCTGTCTGATGTGAGATTAGGATTCATTTTATGTTTTTCTCTGTGACCAATAAGCCATTTTCTTCTCTACGACAGCAGCTGAGACCAATGGTGGTAGCATTCCGATCATACCTGAATTTCTGGATTTCCTGAACACAACCTTCCTCCTCTATTTCCTGCATTAAAACTCGTTCGGCTCTAATTTCTAGGCTGAACCGGGACTGTTACAATATTGTTGAGGGAACAGCAAACTTAGAAATTTGAATTTTCTGGCAGCAATCCAGACGATTCTAATTCTTTTCAGCAATGGAATCAGACAACCATTGGAGATTGCTCGGAGGGTATGTAAAAAGTCAAGAGGAGATGAAGCATTAAGGTTTATAGATTCAGTTTGGGTAGGAGGAAAGTTTATTCACACATGCCCACGTGAGCATACATATGTGTGGACACACAGTGGCAACCCTCAAAACTCGCATGTCCAGTTTTTGTACATTATTAAGCACATATTAATATATTCAAAATGACTTTTGTACAATGGATTTGAACTATATTCTATTAAAAAAAGAGAATAAACTTCCATCTCTAGTTCAAAAAATAGACGTCAAAGATCCTTAGAATCTATGGCACTTAGAACTCTATGAGAATCTGTCTATTCAAGGACCTAAATGATTTGCGTGTTGAATTCATCAGAAAATATCATGTCCTGCTGAAACCGGTTTGGCTCAGTGGATAGAGCGTCGGCCTGCGGACTGAAAGGTCCCAGGTTCGATTCCGGTCAAGGGCATGTATCCTGGTTGCGGGCACATTCCCAGTAGGGAGCGTGCTGGAGGCGGCTGATCTATGTCTCTCTCTCATCGATGTTTCTAGCTCTCTATCCCTCTCCCTATCTCTCTATCTATCTTCCTCCCTGTAAAAAATCAATAAAATATATTAAAAAAAATACCATGTCTACAGTGAGGTTATTTGGAAACTGCCTTTCCAGTTGGGTTTATTTGTTATTTTCCTCGTGGTTGCTCTGGGGTGATGGGTTTTGGGGAAGAAGAACACAGAAGTCAAATGCCTTTCTCATTACACTCCCTCAAGCACACATGCTATTGATGCAACTTACGTTTTTGTGATTTTAAGCAACTAATATAACGTCAATTAAAGGAGATTTGTGTAGTCAGTAAGCACCACAAAAATATTTGAAAGTGTAAAGAGAATGTGGATATTTCTGCCATAAAACAGAAGGATATATTTTTGTACTTTGCCGATACACACATAAATGCTTTTCAAAAAGTAAAACTGACCACAAGATGTCACTGTTAACTTACGTATGGGCAGGAGGGTTCCTTCCAAAAGCAGGTCTTTCTGGGCATGTGCGGTTAGAAACCATTACTTAAAAACCTTGGCAATAACAAACCTCCCGTATGTTTCCTTTTTACAAAGAACCATACTCTTTAGTGTTTAGGTTGTTAAAATATTTTCTTTTACTAAATAATTTCCCTTGAATTCACACACAGCCAAGCATATATATTTGGATATTTAATTTAAAACGATATCGTTTGCTAATGAAATTGAATGTGTAGCTAAATAGAAAACAAATCCACAGAAATGGCTCTGAATGTATATAATTCTCTTAACCGGAAACGATAGCTTAATTTGAACTAATGAACATTGACTAGAAGGCAAAAAAATAGAGCATCCTATGAGATGCTATACATGACTAGGATGGGTCTTATTCCCAACAAGAGCTTAGAAAGGAGGTATTAAATTTATACCTCTTAAATGTGGTTTTACTAAATAATTTTAAAAATCACTTTCCAGGTAAAACAGAAAGAAATGTATTGTTAACCCCACCCCCTCACTGTCCAGCATAATATGTAAAGTGGTACCTCGAGATACGAGTGCCCTAACATACGAGATTTTTGAGATACGAGCCGTCGAGAGAGCGATTTTTGCTTTGAAATACGAGCAACATTTGAGATAGGAGTCATCGCACGGATCAGCCGGCTGCACACGACCCACCAGTTTACAGTGACTCGAGTGTCTCATAGTTTCCCACGCCTCAAGGTTACGGAACGAATTAAATTCGTATCTCGAGGTACCACTGTATATTGAAACCTTCCTGGACGTAACCGCTTGGATTTCCAAAGCGGGTCCCCTAGCCTTGGCGCTGTCTCAGTTTTTCCATTTTACTCACTCTGCCTTTTCTAGTTTTTCTCTTCCCCCTCATCTTTCTTCTCCCGCCCCTGACAGTACATTGCATGTTTTCCCCATCCTTTGTGAATGGAGGGAAACCTCTTGTATGGTTTTGTCATAATAGTGACTAGAAAGTTCTTCCTGCTTGAACCAGGTATCGACTTCTCTGCAGCTTTCCCCCATTGGTTCTGATCCTGTCCTTGGGAGCCACACAGAGCTAAGTTCTCCCCTGATTCTCCATAACAGCCTCTCCCAATATTGGTGACAATTGTCATTTAACTCCCTAAGCTTCTCTTTCATTTTCCTAAATGAGCCCAGGTTTTCTGGTGATGTTAATAGGAGTATGACTATTCAAAGCCATCGTCTTGGATGCTCTTCTTTGATGTGATAGACTTGTCATTCTCCTCTTCAGATGTGATGCCCAGAACTGTAATTCAGTACATGGGACACAGTTGGAGGGGCCAAAAATACGTTGGGAGCATTGCTTTCCAAACTTATTTTGGTGGCCTGACGCCACTCATTACTCACTTTCTTAATTAGTCAACCTTCTGTAAATATTCTGCCCAGGATATACATATATGGCTACTAAGGTTCCTGCTGGTCTGATGAGGTGTGTGTGTGTGTGTGTGTGTGTGTGTGTGTGTACCTAATCCCTATCTGCCTCTCCAGCCTAACCCTGAATCTTAAAGCTTCTGACATCTAGGCTACAGATGATTAAACAGAAAAAAGAGGTTCATCCTTTCAACGTCATTTCTCCTTTTAATAACACAGACTAAGATGTCTGTTTGAAATATAACTTTATGAATATATACTCCTTATTCAATGAGTTCAAATTTCATTCATGAGGAATCTGTCCTTAGAATGATCACTAGCATGGAAACAGGGAGAGTCATATTTGGTGGATTTCGTGAAAGCATCCAAAGCAGGCCAGCTACCATTGGACTTGAAATCCCAAATGTCTGAATTATCTAAATTAAAAAAAAAATAATATATTTTACTGATATTTTTACAGAGAGGAAGGGAGAGGGATAGAGAGTTAGAAACATCAATGAGACCGAGACATCGATCAGTTGCCTTTTGCACATTGTGGGATGTGCCCACAATCAAGGTACATGCCCTTGACCGGAATCGAACCTGGGACCCTTCAGTCTGCAGGCTGATGCTCTATCCACTGAGCCACACTGGTTTCGGCTGAATTATCTAAATTGAAAACCTACAACCTAAATCAACCTGTGAATTAACCAACTCGTTGGGGATATATCAGCTAGACACAGAAAACAACAGAATAGCAGTGCAATGAAGTTGCTTAGGATAAGGAAGAGAGAGGCTGGTTCACATCTTGTGTCTCCCACTTACTAGCTGTGATCCTCTGGGCCTCTCCCATACTTGATTTGAAACCTCCTCCCAACATTACTGTAAAGGCTGACTGAGATGAGGCACATAGTCTCTTAGCGGAGCTCCTGGTCCAGAGGGCACACTCTGTAAAACATAGCGATTCTGATGAATAACAAACAGTACCCAAATACGTTTGTGCTTACAGTGTATACAGAATGGACATGTATTTAAAGAAACATGCTGACGGATGGACGGCGATACCAGAGAACCTGGCCCTTTATGCGATCCACACACCATCAGTGCTGAGGGAACAGAATCATCCTTAGAAGGATCGGTGTCTAACAGAGACCTGATCAGGAGTCTCACCCCCTTTCTTTAGTGCAGCCGTGATCATATCTAGCCTTGATTCCTCGGACCACCAGATGGTCATCTGCATCGGATTAGGATGGAGAGGGTAGCTAAAGCTCCTTTGTGTCTCTCCTCACTCCCTTCTTAAACCCAATGCTGGATTTTCTTTCCAACGTGGCCTCTGCGGAACCTGAAGCAAAAACTCCATATGATATCCCTCACTTATTCCCTGGGAGTTTTAGAAAACGATTACGCTGAAATCAGGGTCTCCGCATTTGTTATTCTAAGTGAGGAGGGTTTGGGAAGGTTCCAGAGGCTTTCACCATGACCTCATCCCCATCTCCTGGGTGCTTTTAAGTAGCCAGTTGGGCAGGAAGTCAGATGACGACTTGCTCATTACTGTGTAACAAATGAAAGATTCCCTGACTCGCCTCCCATGCGCGGGACCCGCTGCTATCCATCTTTCCACAGAAAGTCATCAGCCGGGCCAGGTCTTTCTGAGAAGATGTTGCCGCGACACCATCTGGCCGAGGCACCAGTGACAGTTTTCTCTTCGTTGAGGGCCTAATGATTTGTTCCCACTGAGCTCTGTCAAAATGATGATCCTAAAATACCTTGTAATTACAACACAGATAAACTAGGACACGCGGTGTCTATTGCTGAGTTATCAAGAAAGCAGAGTGGCCCAGACCGGTTTGGCTCAGTGAATGGAGTGTCCACCTGCGGACTGAAGGGTTCCGGGTTCATTTCCAGTCGGGGGCATGTACCTTGCTTGCGGGCACATTCTCTAGTGTGGGGCGTGCAGGAGGCGGCTGATCAATGTCTCTCTCTCTCATTGATGTTTCTGACTTTCTGTCTCTCTCCCTTCCTCTCTGTGAAAAATCAATAAAATATATTTTAAAAAAAGAATGAAAGAAAGAAAGAAAGCAGAGTGAGCCTCCCACCTTTGAATGGGGGCAGTTTTAGAAAACGTGGTGTGCTCTTCCAGCAATTGTTTGAATTGGTTCGATCTCCACAAACCTATTGTCAGGGAATCTCAAACTTGGACTCTCTCCTCCTCTGGTTGGTGAGAAGAATTCCACCTTTCAAAGGAAGCTCTACATTCTCTTGAGAAGCAAAACCTCCCAGTTCCTTTGAGAGCAACAAGCTCAATCTGATTGCATTTCCCGTAATCTCATTTCAATGCTATTGATTTTACCTGGGAGACACATTATTCTTTATTTTTCTGATCTTCTAGGCTGAGCAGAAATGACTGTAACCCCCACTCCCTGGCCTCTGGCCTCACAGAACAGTCAAGGTCAGTGAGGATGGGTGTTGCAGGACAGGGTCAGGAGGAGAATCAAAGGTCCCCCAAATGCTTCCCCTTTCCTTGTCTTTGTGTATCAGTTTGCGAGGAGCTGTCAGCCAGCATGGCTGCTGGCTCCCCGTGTCTGTATGGTCCGGAGCTCAGCACCATCTGGGCACTGGGACAGAGAGTGGGGGCTGGTGGAAGGGCCCCCACTCAATAGCGTGCCAGGAAAGCCTCCCAGAGCACGGGGCCTCTCTGCACTCCATGGCCCCAGCCTCCCCATCAGGTCCCCTGGACCTAAATGAAATCATGGGAGTCCGAAAACACGATGCCTTTGCCGTCCAATAAATCACCAAACAATTTAGATTACGACGTTAACTCAGTTTCCAAACTTGAGTAATGAGTGCCAGGAGTGGTGTGTTGACTTCGAATGGAGAGGCAGAGCTCGTCTTACTTGACGTTTGCACAGCACAAGATCGCTAAACAAAAGAGCCACAGACCCTGACACGCGCAAGATGAAATGGGTATTGGCATCACGACCTGATTATGAATGACAAATCGGCGGGAAGATGAAGGGTTCCGATGAGGAATTTCCCCTCGTGCCCATGTCTCCGTGATGTGAAAAAATGACCTGATTTTTCCAGGGAAAGTATATTTTTCTTCCTGCTGAGCAGATAGCTCGGGCTCTGCTCGTGTATGCACCAGGGGGTCCCCCGTGGGGAATCAGAGTGGGGGAGTCCGCCCCAGCCTTTCCCTTGCTCTGCTAGTCAGACTTTGGAACCAGGAGATTTCCTTGAAATGGAAATCGGAGCTGGGAATCCAAGCATCAGCCAGTGCTTTGAGTTTAGATGGCCCATCAGATTTCTAAGGGCTGAGAGTTGTAACGGGTCCCTCCAGACGGTTTCCATGGATCCTGGAAGCTGCCTACCACCGGCCTGGATGAGCATCCCTTTAGGAAGGTGGGATGCACTGGCTGTGGACTTGCTATTTCTATGTCAAAGCGGAAGGAGGGCGCTCCGACCATGGCAGCTGCAGGCGCCCCTGACCTTGCCTGTGTTAGCACCCCCCAGCGATCCCACAGCGAGGACTTCAGTCCCCCCTCGTTCCCCGGGCATCTGCCACATGTTCACCTTTCACCAGCACTTAATTCTCTATCAAAATATTTTTCCAAGATGAGAAAAGAACCAACTTCCAGGCAAGAAGGGAAAGAGAATGAGTGATTCTAGTTAATGACTTCCAGATAAGATTTTGCTTATTTTCCTAGCGGCCTACTGTGTTCTGCTCTGGCCCGGCCTAACGGGCAGAGGGGACGGCTTTCATGGGAACACGGCCTGAGGGCCTCCGCACATCAGCACTTCTGTCTGCGTAAGATATTGTTCAAAACAAATAAGCTAATGCGAGGCGCAACCCAGTAAAAGCTACGAGGAATGTTAACTGTCTTCCAGCAAAATATTCCCACCCCTGTGAAGTCAATAAAAGTAAAATCTGTAGAGACTGCATGCGTCCATTTTTTTGTTTGGTCTACCAGGAAGGTAATATTTCTTCTTCTTTTTTTTTAATGTATTGGGGTGACATTGGTCAATATGAACATCTAGGTTTTCATGCTACAAGAATATGAAAACAATATTTCTGCCTTAAGAGATAGTGTGGAGCCCTGGCCGGTTTGGCTCAGTGGATAGAGTGTCAGCATGCAGACTAAAAGGTGCCAGGTTGGATTCCGGTCAAGGGCATGTACCTTGGTTGTGGGCACATCCCCAGTAGGAGGCATGCAGGAGGCAGCTGATGGATGTTTCTCTCTGGTCAATGTTTCTAACTATCTTTCTCCCTTCCTCTCTGTAAAAAAAAAATCAATTAAAAAATACATTAAAAAAAAAAAATAGACAGTGTGGAGAAAGATGCCAGTGCAGTGAAAATGTATTCCTTGACTGGAAGGCAACATGGGGATTTGCAGCCTCGGCCAGCCCCATTCAGATGTCCCCTCGCTGTTTCTTTGCCATAATTAGCAGAGGTACATCTCTCAGAGCGGCCACTAATCTGAAACCTCTGCTGAAGGAAATGTAAACACCGACCCAACCGTAATGATGGTCTTTAGCTCCCCACAGTGGTCTGACCACATCAAACCCGAATGAGCTGGTGGTTTCCAGAATATTGTCAAATAACAGAAAACAACCTGTTGCTGGAAATAGCATGGGGTGGTGGGGAGCGGACCCCCAAATCGTTTTATCCTCATCGTAATAAATAAACTAAGTAGTAATAATAATAAAAACAACAGCAGACCAGGGATATCGTCGAAGGGAAATATTTTAGTGTGTTTCACTGTAATTCACAGTGAGGGGGAAAAGCAGATGATTGGGAGGAACTGCTCACGTGTGGGGGTGTCTCACCTGCCTCCAGGAAAACATTTCCTCTTCACCCTGTCTTTATCAATCTGTAAACAATGCAGGGAGGGAAGTCCTACTTTAAAGAGATATTGCGTTTAATGTTTGTAGTGGTTTGGTTGCCTAGGAATAAAAAAATAAGTAAAGTAAGGAGTATTATTATAGCGTTTGTGGCGTTTAACCCTATGATTAAGGTGACTAAATAGTTTCCATAAGCCCCCTTCTATTCAGTCCTTTCAAATTTTTTGCAAGTTTATAATTTGAAGCCGAAACTTTCCACATTCGGCAGATCAGTAAATACGGGCATCTTGGAATCACTTAAGATGTATTCAGACACGTTTGATTTTGGTCATTTGTCTTTTCTTGGATAATTTGAAATTTGCCTGATGTTTCAACAGCGAGCAAAGAGAATACTATAGTTTACTTTGGATTAGAGCTTAAAGTCAAATGTAGCATACAGGGGAACCAAAAGGGGAGTTGGGAAATAATAGTTAAATGCTAATAATGTCATTCATACATTAAAGGCGTGATCTAAAAATATTATGTTGCAAATTGTACATTGAAAATGCATTCTTGTAACTTGAGTGGGGGTGGTGGCATGCCATGGGCCATAGCAACAGATGGCAGGGCTAGAGAGAAAGGGACCCCCCAACAGTAGAGACCAAAGGACTTGGAAGATAGTTGTTGGAAAAGAGGCTCCTTCTGTTTTACTCTTACAAGTTTCTCCTTATGCTCTAGGGCTCCTAGGGGAGCTGAATAAGGGGATGGTGGGGGTGTCCCTCTGAGAAATAGGGTGGGGGCAGTCTTGCTTTGACCTAGCTAACCTGAAAGAGTCCACATCCTAAGTTGAAGTTTCTGTTTTCCCCTCCATTAGCAGGTATTGGGCTATGAGCAAAAATGTTTTAAGGAAAATAAAATTTCACTTCTGCACATCTGATGGACAATATGACAATTCTAAGCCACAATGTAAACAAGATATATCTTTATCTTTGCTTACCATCCTCAGTGGCTTTTTCTGGCTACCAAGTTATAACTTGGCACTTACCATTTAATTTGATTCTTGCCCTACCCCTCCAGCATCATTCCCTGAAGCCAGCAATAGAAACTAGGAAATAAAAACAGTAGTCAAAGAAATAGAAGGGAGGGAGAGAGAGAGAGAGAGAGAGAGAGAGAGAGAGAGAGAGAGAGAGAGAGAGAGAGACTCCTTTATCAGTTAACTCTGACAAAATAGTGTTGCATTAAAAACCATCCCAAAACTGAATGGGAGTGAAAATAGAGGTACCTAGTGCATCACTTACATCATAACAATGTACATATTGTTTATACTTGACAGTAATATAAATTAAAGTTGCTGTTTTTGCCTTTAAAAAAAAAGAGTAGCTGTATAATAAATAGTCTTGGAAGGTAGACATTATATCTCCCTCTGGAACAGTGGTTCTCAACCTGTGGGTCGTGACCCCTTTGGGGGTCAATCAACCCCATCATAGGGGTTGCCTTAGACCATCAGAAAACACAGATATTTACATTATGACTCACAACAGTAGCAAAATTACTGTTAGGAAGTAGCAAAGAAAATAATTTTATGGTTGGGGGTCACCACAACATGAGGAACTGTATTAAAGGGTCCCAGCATTAGGAAGGTTGAGAACCACTGCTTTGGAAGAAATGCCTGGTATAATACAGTTAATGTCTCTTTCCAGAGCAACATCAAGCAGGCTTACTGCCCGTGATAAGGGCCCACTACATGAAGCAGTAATTCCGGAGAAATAAACTGATGTAGCACATGTAAAGAAAATTATTTAAGAATAACCCCATTCTCCCAGATAAGAGAAAAACAACTTCCTTATCAGGAAAAGCTTTGATTTTTGTGAAAGCTCAGCCTATAATAATGGGGACTTTGAGAAGTTTCCTACAGCTACTGTAACAAACTATCACAAAGTTAGTGACCAAAACCACTATACATTATTTATCTTATAGCTCTGGAGGTCAGGCATCCAAAGTTAGTTTCTCTGAGCTTTCAGGATCTCAAGGCAGGCTCAGTTCAACTTGCCCTTTTCAGCTTCTGGCATTCCTCACCTTTGACCTGTGACCCCAGCTTTCCATCCTCATGTCATGGATACATCCAGGTTTGATTCTTTCTGGTCCCTCCTAGAAGGACCTTTGTAATCACATCACGCCACCTGGATAACCTGTCTCAAAACCCTTAACTTCATCACACCTGTAAAATGCCTTTAACCTTATATGGTAACATCTTGGTTCATGGCTTGACACTCAAATACAGGTTCTGGATTAGGATTTGGACATATATGTTGTCACTAGATAATCTACCACATCAAGATACTAAAGGATTCATACTAAACTAAAACTATACACACTATACTAAATTATACATTTTTTTCTCTGCCTCTTGCTCCATTTTCAGAAGAGGTTAAGTGTTGATAGTTTTAGAGATGGTAGCAGGGACAGAAAACAGAAATAAACTACAGATATTTTTGAATTCTGTTTTCTGAGAATCTAAATCTTAAGTGTGTAGTGAGCCCCTTTTATGTCCTGCATGGTTCAGGTTCAGGTTCAGGGTTCGAACTCTGAAGGAGGCCGCACAAAAATGAAAGAGACTAGACAAAGTATAAATTTGGGAATATTGGGGGCAAGGCTGGAGTCTAACTCAAGGGAAGGACTCCACCTTGCTCTGGATTTACAATCCCTTTTATTAAGACTATATAATATACCCATAGCCTTTAGGCAAGTAATTCCAATAATAGTTCCATGATAGCCCATCATCCAGGATTTACATAAAACTAAAAGGTGGAAATTGCTTCAGCTCCCATTGTCTCAACTAAACAAGGTGGCTGGCTCTGACCTTTCAGAGCTTCAAGGTTGACTGGCCTTCGGGGTTCCCTGTCCACACCTCTCTGCTGGTGAAGGCAATGGGTGGCTTCCAACATATGTGAATTTAAATAATTTTTTAAAAATTATTTTTCTTTATTTTTTTATTTTTTATAGGTTTAAAATATATTTTATTGACTTTTCACAGAGAGGAAAGGAAAGGGATAGAAAGCCAGAAACATCGATGAGAGAGAGTCATCGATCAGCTGCTTCCTGCACGCCCCCTACTGGGGATGTGCTCGAAACCAATGTATATGCCCTTGACCGGAATCGAACCTGGGACCTTTCAGTCCTCAGGCTGACGCTCTATCCACTGAGCCAAACCAGTTTCGGCTATTTTTCTTTATTTATTAAGATATTATATACGTGTCCTTATCACCCCATTGTCCCTTCCCCCACTCATGACCTCACCCCCCTTTGTCTGTGTCCATTGATTAGGCTTATATGCATGCATACAAGTCCTTTGGTTGATCTCTCTCCTTACCCTCCCCCTCCCCCAAATTCCTTCTGAGAGTTGATGGTCTGATTGATGCTTCTCTGTATCTGGATCTATTTTTGTTCATCAGATTATGTTGTTCTTATATTCTATAAATGAGTGAGATCATGTATCTTTCTCTGACTGACTTATTTTAGCATAATGCTCTCCATGACCATCCATGCTGTTGCAAATGGTAATAACTCCTTTTCTTTACAGCAGCATAGTATTCCATTGGGTAGATGTACCACAGTGTTTTAATCCACTCATCTGCTGATGGGCACTTAGGCTATTTCCAAATCTTAGCTATGATAAATTGTGCTGCTATGAACATTGGGGTACATATGCCCTTTCTGGTTGGTGTTTCTAGTTTCTTGGGATATAATCCTAGAAGTGGCATCACTGGGTCAAATGGGAGTTCCATTTTCAGTTTTTTGAGAAAACTCCATACTGTTCTCCACAGTGGCTGCACCAGTCTGCATTCCCACCAACAGTGCACGAGGGTTCCTTTTTCTCCACACCCTCACCACCATTTGTCCTTTGTTGATTTGTTGAGGATAGCCATTCTAATAGGTGTGAGATAATACGGCATTGTCATTTGCATCTCTCAGATGATTAGTGACTTTGAACATGTTTTCATAAGTCTCTTGGCCTTCTTTATGTCTTATTTCAAAATGTATCTATTTAGGTCTATTGTCCATTTTTTTAATTGGATCATTTATCTTCCTTTTCTTAAATTGTATGAGTTTCCTGTAAATGTTGGAGATTAAACCCTTATTGGTGATAACATTGGCAAATATGTTCTTCCATGAGATGAGCTTTCTTCTTGTTTTGTTGATGGTTTCTTTTGTTGTGCAAAAGCTTTTTATTTTGATGTAGTCCCATTTGTTTATTTTCTTTTTAGTTTCCATTGCCCTAGGCCAGTGGTGGGCAAACTCATCGGTCAACAGAGCCAAATATCAACAGTGCAATGATTGAAATTTCTTTCGAGAGCCACATTTTTAAAAGTTAAACTTCTTCTAACACCACTTCTTCAAAATAGACTCGCCCAGGCTGTGGTATTTTATAGAAGAGCCACACTCAAGGGCCAAAGAGCCACATGTGGCTTGAGAGCCACAGTTTGCCAACCACTGCCCTAAGAGCTGTATCAGTCAAGAAATTGCTTCAGGAGAACCAAGATGGCGGCATAAGGTACACACCTATACATGCTGCCTCTCATAACCACACCAAAACTACAACTAAAAGACAAAACAACTATCCCCCAGAACCACAGGAAAGCTGATGGAGTGGAAGTTTTACAACTAGAAGGAAAGAAAAAAGTGCATCAAGACCTGGTAGGACGTGCAGAGGCTCAGAAAGGCAGAGGTACAAAGACGCACGTGAATTGGGCTGGTGTGCACTGTTTTTTTCAATTGGGAGGTAGTTAAAAGTTTCAAACTCTGTGAACTTCAGTTTCTGGTGAGATTCTGGGGACCCAGACAAATACAGAGAGAAATTGGACTGTCTGCCATAAGGTTGGAAAGGGAGGGTGGCTCTCTCACAGAGGTATGCACAGGAATCATACTGTGTTGGGGCAGGGGATGTGGGACATGGGGATGCAGAGAGGACTAATTTGCAGCCAGTGCTATTTGCCAAGCCCTAGCCAGAGATTCCCTGAGACCCCGCCCCACACAATTTACAAACCCATGGAGCTGTATGCAGCGGCTTTTGCATATGAATGGCCTGCTCTCTAGCAGCTTAATCTAACAAATTGCAACTGGGTCAGATGACTCCAAAAGTTCTAAACTCCAAGCAAAGATGAGAAATCTGCAGATCTCCCTGTAGCTCCTGCTGGGTGGCCTCAGACACTAGCTGACTTGCACCTCCTTGGAGATCCAGGAACTAGTGTACCTAGAGGTCATTTTGAGATGACACCAGATTTCAACTCTTCACATACATAAGTGGCACACTCAAGAGGCAGACACCAAAGCCCCACTGAAGCAAGTCCTGCCCCATAGAGGTGTCTCCAGCACAGCAGTTATTCCATTAATAGACACAGCTAATCCTCACAGTCAATTGGCCTGGAGGTCAATTCCTCCCAGTGTACCAATAATAATCAAGGCTTAACTACAATAAGACTGTGTATACCCAGCCCACAAAGGGGTGAGCCAAGAATGTCTACCTCAGATGATTGGGGAGGCGAAGCTACTAGACCATAAAGGACAACTAGCACACAAAGCCACTCCATCAACACAGGGAAGCAGCCAAAATGCAGAGACCAAGAAACATGTCACGAATGAAAGAAATGGAGGAAAGCAAACTACTGAACATACAGTTCAAAACCACATTCATAAGGTTACTCAAGAATCTTCTACAAACTGCAGAGAAACTTAGTGAGACCTTCAAGGATCTTAATGAGAATATAAAAAAAAAAAAATGGAAAAGGACCAGTCAGAAATTAAGCATACACTATCTGAAATAAAGAATAATATGCAGCAGTCCAACAGCAGACTAGAGAACCCCAAGAATCAAACCAAAGATCTGAAATATGAGGAAGCAATAAAACCCCCAACCAGAAAAACAAAAAGAAAACAGTCCAAAAATGTGAAGATAATATAAGGAGTCTCTGAGACAATTTCAAGTGTACTAACATCAGAATTATGGGGGTGCTAGAAGAAGAGAGAGAGCAAGATACTGAAAACATATCTGAAAAAAAAAATAACTGAAAAGTTTCCTTACTGTGAAAGAAATGGACTTACAAGTCCAGGAAGCACAGAGAACCCCAAACAAAAGAAATCCAAAGAGGACCACACCAAGACAGATCATAATTAAAATGCCAAGGGCAAAAGACAAAGAAAGAATCTTGAAAGCAGCAAGAGAAAAACAGTTAGTTACCTACAAGGAGTACCTATATGACTGTCAGCTGATTTCTCCACAGAAACTATGTAGGCCAGAAGGGAGTGGCAGGAAATATTCAAAGTGATGAATAGCAAGAACCTACAACCAAGAGTGCTCTACCTAGCAAAGATATCATTCAAAATTGAAGGTCAGATAAAGAGCTTCACAGACAAGAAAAAAGCTAAAGAAGTTCATCACCACCAAACCAGCATTATATGAAATGCTGAAGGGTATTTTTTAAGAAGAAGAAAAAGAAGAAAAAAGTAAAGATAAAAATTATGACCAACAAAGTGATAACAAATACATACCTATCAACAAGTGAATCTAAAAATCAAGTGAATAAAAAAATCTGATGAACAGAATAAACTGGTGAATATAATAGAATTAGGGGCATAGAAAGGGAATGGACTGGTAATTCTTGGGGGGAAGAGATTGAAACAAAAATCTTACTCCTATGGATGAGGACAGTGGCGTGGGGGGGTGGGTAACGGCATGGGGTAGGGGATGGGGAATCAGGTAGAAGGGAGATATGGGGGGAAAAAGAGGAATATCTGTAATAAACTGAACAATAAAGATTTACTTTAAAAAAAGAAATTTTAACCAAGTGTTTTTAAAGAATATTCACATATTAGAACACTGTGCCTTAAAGAGGTAAATGGATGGGTGGCAAAACTTCCCTCCAGAACAGAGATCCCTGAGCTGGTAAGGGAGGAAGAAGTCTGTGTGTTATGGCCTCACCAGACAAACAGCAAGATAGCAGATGTGAATGAGAGATGGGTGCGTTGACAAGTCAGAAAACATTCCCTCTCTCAAACCTGGCATAGAAGCAACAGGCCTGAAGTGGTTTTGCCAACAGGCAAAAGGTGACCGAATGATGTCAATGAATATCGCCTAAGGCCCTGATTCTGGAAACAGCCTGGTGTCCAGGTCATGGGGACACCCAAGAAGGGTGACAATTGATTTTTTTTAAAAAACCAGGATCGAAAATGGAGTTTCAGAGTTTGAAAGTAAGTTGTAAAAAATTACGAAATAATCAAAAGATAGTTCTTGGGTATCTGGGTTTGAGGGCCAAAAATTTCATCACTGCTCTCTCTTTCATTGTTTCAAATATACACAAAATTAGCATTACTTTAATGCTATATATAAATGGAATATTATAACTTTGGTGTATGAACTTTTAGAACACAAGCATAAACATACCCTTAGGAAAACACTTGTCTCCCACTCATTGACTAGTGCTCTTCATTGACCATGTCAACTGGTGTATTTTTGTTTCCGTTCTGATAAACAGTGATGTGTTTATTGAGTTCCAGAGACAAGTGTCAAAATTTCTCACCCAGATTTTAACTATCTTAATTCCATAATATCCTGTTAATAATATCCATCAAAAGTATGACATTTACTTTTCCAAGTTGTTATTCAGGGGAGAAAACATACAGCTATATCTTCTGATAGTCAAATATTGCCTCTTAAGATTTACTAACAAAGTAAGAGTCCTTCCCAGTGAGGACAATAACTTCAATTTTCTGATGGTTTTTATAGAAATAACCCCATTTGATTTTCACAAGAACATTGGATAGCATGGCAGGCATTTTCATGTACATTTTACTAATTTAATTTTTTTTTTCAGGGGCTCCTGTGGACGACTGTGGGGGACAGAATAGAAATGAGAAGGATCTAACATATTCTAACTGCTCAATCCATGGGAAGCCATTGTCTGTATTAATTTGTGCACCTGAGATGGAGCTTCAAAGTGATTCTGGCCCCAGGACCTCTGTCATCCTCAGAGCCTCCCAGAAATTCCCAGTTAATTCTCCCTTCAAAGATCGGGATTGATTTAACAACAGAACAACCACAGGAATGATCTTGCTGATTGTATTCCACCTGCAGATCCTTCAGTTTGCAGGCTCAACAGTTACTTCTGACCAAAAAGAATCTGCTAAGTCCCTGATCCTCTCAACCTCCCCTCCCCCCCCACACACCACACACACACACACACACACACACACACACACACACACACACTGTGTTTATCTTTGGAGGAGGAAAAGAAGGACCCCTTAGAAAAAGTCTTAGTCCCTTTCTCTGCAAGGTGAGGAAAAAACACCTTTTCAGCAATTCTTGCTGTCAGAGCTGGGGCCTTGATTTGTGCAGCCTGCTCTTGCAAAAGCACTAAATCAAAGTAAAATGGGTTTACATTTGTAGACGCTATTTCCACTTAATGGGATTAAGATCACTCACATAAAACAAACAAAAACATCAGTTCAGCATCAAGACATATAGAACAGTACACTTAACTGTACACAAGCTCAGAAACTCAGTGTGAACAGAGGCCTGCAAATGTTAAGAGAGTTTGAGGGGTCAAAAAATTCCCCAATCTTTTCATGTTTTCACATCTGCTCTTTGTGTGTGTGTGTGTGTGTGTGTGTGTGTGTGTACTGAGTGGCCAGATTATTATGATCTCTGGTCACTCAGTGTATATCCTATATAACAAAAGGATAATAATTGTCCCCTCAACCAGGAGTTTGACCAGCAGGTAGGCTGACCAGCTACCCATGTCCCCTCCCCCTGGCAGACTGGCCGGCCCCCACCCATGCATGCATTCATGCACCAGGCCTCTAATATATATTTATATACACTGAGTGGTCATATTATTAAGCATTCAGGGATCATAATAACCCGGCCACTCAGTGTATATACACAGTATACTACAAGTCTGGTGCACAAAAATTTGTGCACTTGGGAGGCAGGTCCCTTAGCCTGTCCTGTGCCCTCACGCAGTGTGGGACTCCTCAGGGGCTGTCTGACTGATGGTTTAGGCCTGCTCCTGGGGAAGTGAGCCTAAGTTGCCAGTCTGATGTCCCTCTGGCAGCCCAGGAGCCCTTTGGGGATGTCCACCAGCTGGCTTAGGCCCGCTCCCCGGGGGTTAGGCCAAAGCTGGCAGTCAGACATCCCTCTAACAGCCCAGGAGCCCTTGGGGGATGTCTGAATAATGGCTTAGGCCTGCTCACCTCAGGGAATGGGCCTAAGCCATTAGTCGGACAGCCTTAGTGCTGCTGCAGAAGTGGGTAAGGCTCCTGCCACTGCTGCTGCACTGGCCAGCCATGAGCCAGCTTCTGACTGAGTGATGCTCCCCCCGTGGAAGTGTACTGACCACCAGGGGGCAGCTCCTGTATTGAGCATCTGCCTTCTGGTCATTAGTGTGCATCATAGAGACCAGTTATTCCTGGTCATTCCACTATTAGGACCAATTTGCACATTACACTTTTATTATGCAGGATATATATATATATATGTGTGTGTACACACACACACACACACACACACACACACACACACACATATCTCCTCTCTAATAAAGAGGGAATATGCTAATTGACCATCACTCCATCACAAAGATGGCTGCACCCACAGCTGAGGCCAAGTTCCCATAAGGAGCCTGAACAAGTAATAAGCAGGGACCTGAGGCTACGCCCTCCCCCACCCCTGTAGGGCTTGAGAGGGGACTTCAGGCTGCATCCCCTGCCCCAGCACCAGGCCAGGGGATTTGAGGCCTTGCCTCCTGCCCAGCAGGGCTTGACAGGGGACCTCAAGGTGTGCTTCCCATCCTGGTGCTGGGGTAGGGGACCTCAGGCTGACTCCCCACCCCAGCACCAGGCTGGGGGACCTCAGCCTGCGTCCCTCACCAGGTGGGTCTTGAAAGGGGACCTCAGGCCATGCCCCCCACCCAGCGGGGCTTAATGGGACCTCAAGGTGCACCCCTTTGGTGGGGCTTGACAGGGGACCTGAGGCTGTGCCCCCCTGCCTGGCTGGGCTTGACAGGGGATTTCAGGCCATGTCCCCCACCTGGTGGGGTTTAACAGGAGAACTCAAGGCATGCCCCCTGTCCCAGTCTTGGCTGGGGAACCTCAGGCCATGTCCCTCATCCTGGCACTGGGCCAGGGGACCTGAGGCTATGTCCCCTGCCTGGTGGGGCTTGACATGGATAGGACTGGCCAGGTCTGGATCTAGCCCAATTGGAATGGGAACCGGCCAGGTCTGGGTCTCATGTGATTTGGAGTCACATGTAGGTGAGAGGGGACTTGACTGTGGGTCCTGTGGTGTGCCCAGACTCTGACAGGAGAAAGGTTTGCATATACATTTTACTAATTTTCTTTTATCTCAGACACTTCTATTAAAGAGAAAGGGCAAATAGCAATATTAAATTATTTCCTCTAATTAATCCCCTTTTAATGTGCACAGATATCATGCACCAGGCCCCACTAGTGTGTGTGTGTGTGTGTGTGTGTGTGTGTGTGTGTGTGTGTGTATTTCTATTGATTTCAGAGAAAGGGACAGGGAAAGAGAGATAGAAACATCAATGATGGGACAGAATCATTGATTGTCTGCCTCTTGCACAGCCCCTACTAGGGATTGAGCCTGCAACCCTGGCATATGTCCTGACCAGGAATCAAACCGTGACCTCCTACTTCATAAATTGATGCTCAACCACTGAGCCATGCCAACCGGCCACACCTACTCTTTTACCTGAGCCCTGTGCATTGATGGGGGAAGAGAGAAGCCACAAATAGAGGGAAAGGCATTGTGCCATGAGGTTGGGTGCAGAGCCGTGAAAAGACAGGTCTTTTCAACCCCAACCTCTCCAGATGTGAAGACTGAAGGGCGAACATTTAAACTCAGAGGCAGCAACACGCCTGTTGAAAAGCTTCTCCATCGGAAGAGAAGAAATGCACAAAGCTTGCCAGAATGGACAGCAGTAAACAAGTTCTTATTTAACAAGAAAACCAGCACCAGTATCCCCAAATAAATCAGCTTGGACTATCTCAGGCGACAGGATAACCTGATAATGATTATTCACATGACCCACCGCCTGCTTACACTTCTTACAGACTAGTGCAATCTTTTAATTACATCTGTTTACATTTTTATCTGCCCCCAAAAGAGGGCATGGTGCTATCTCCACTTTCTGGCCCTGGTTTCCATGGACACCAGGTTTCTCCTTGTGGAAAGCAAGCAAAACTCACCAAACAAAGACTGCGAAGTTAGGATTTTTATCAATTGGTGTTGCCTTTGTGGTTTTGCCTATATAGCATCCCAACTAATTTGGAAAATTTAAGCAATGGTCTCATTTCAATTGAGAGAAGAAAGAGATCATGTTACGGTGTGAGCAGCAATAGGGCAGGTGAAGGGATAAAATTGGTAAAACAGGAAAAGAGACTCGTATTTGTGTCATAGTCTCATCCAAAAGTTCAACTGAGAGAGAAGGCTGGCACATGCTGGATAAGGTCAGCAAGGAGATTGGGCAGCTGGGTTTGAGGACCAGGGCTACCAAAGAAACAGGGACCCAAATCAATGACCTGAGCAACAAGAAGGTAACTGGGCATGAAGTCTTGAGGGACCGGGAAAAAGAAAAGCTGATACAGAGCAAAGTTGCTCATAAGGGCTTCTTTTTAAAGGAATGACTATGAAATAATAAGATGAATCCTTAGGTGTGTCCGGTGTTTTAGCAAACATCTTCAAGTGTTTGCATCCAGGTATGTATTATCCTGGGAATGAATCGCCAAACAAGTCAATCCTTAATCCATCGCTGTGGCTGCCAATAATCTCCTCTCTGTGTTAAAATTGCTCTCGCAGGCCACAGTGAGATCAATGAGATGCTTCACAAAGAAGGAAAACAGAATTGAGGTGTAGGCGTGAGCCCAGCCACCTGGTGTCCAAAATCTCACCCCTACCTTCACCAGCATTTCAAAGTAAAGAGAAAAGAATGAGTTAGCTCTCACCTATTATACGGAGACATTTGAGAATGAAAATGCAGAACAGCGCCCTCTGCAGTTTACATCATCAGATCACGGATAGTGCCTGTTGAGAGTGTCATAAAGTGGGCAATAGTTATAAAAGTTTATATAGGACTGTGTCTCATTGGTGTGACTAAGGAGGCCCTGCAAATGTTCTACTGAAAACATACACACACACACACACACACACACACACACACACACACACTTCCCACCATATTAGCTTGGATGTCTCAATTCCATTGATTGGATTGCCATTGACCCTCTGAGTTTGAACTCTGGAAGCATCCTCCCCAAAAACTACATACTGAAAGCAGGTCAAAATTCTTAGCCAATATCTACTGACTCAGTGCTAGGAGGTGCTTCCGATCTGACACCTAGGATTATCTATACCTCAGTGCCTAAGTTTTTAATGCTCTGAATAAAGAAAGTACTTTCAAAACCTAGAGTCTTCATTGTTCTCAGTTCTTTCTTATCTGTTCATAACACTGCATTTGTAGGGATTATACCTTCTAGGATTGTACCTTCCCTGGACAACTCTTCCCCAATACCAGTACACACATACATACACATTCCTGACCAGGTGTTATCTATTTGTACATAGACTCCAGAGAGACGCACTAGTAGAGATAGTCATGGTGGTAATAGTCATTAGGTTGTGGGGAGGGAAGATGAATCTCAAATATGGCGCCCATGTAATGCTTGGTTGGCTGGTTTTTCTGATGATGATGATTTATTTTTGAAGCAGGGAAAATAGCAGAGAGGGACATTTTTATCTACTTTTCATTGGGAAAAGGAATGTTGGAATACCTACTGCAATTTTCAAGCCAATTTTCTCAGCTTTTTTAAAAAATATTTTTTATTCATTTTTTTACAGAGAGGAAGGGAGAGGGATAGAAAGTCAGAAACATCGATGAGAGAGAGGCATGATCTGCCGCCTCCTGCACACCCCACACTGGAGATGTGCCTGCAAGCAAGGTACATGCCCCCTACCGGAATCAAATCTGGGACCTTTCAGTCCGCAGGCCGATGCTCTATTCACTGAGCCAAACCGGTCTCTGCTTTCTCAGCTTTGTAGTTGATGAAAATTTCTCATAGATCGTGGTCATGGGTTGATTGTCAATACCTATTTATAGTGTTCTGACTTTAGTGATTTGCCTCTGCCCTCACTGATATTTTGTCCAGAGGTGAGACCAGATGGATCATGGGCTGCAAACCACATGCCACTTTAAACCAGAGACTTCTCTTCCCTCTGGACCTGCTTGCAATTACTCCCATCTTCTGATTTCCTGCATTTTTGGCACCTTCGTTCAACGCCTGTTTCAGCTTCTCACCCATTTGGCTTTCCAAACCCCTTGGACTCGGGTTCTACATACACTTCTGGGTTCTGTTCCTTCCTCTGGTTCGGACGCCATATATCTCTGCCTCCCAGCCTGCCAGCATCCTCGCTTTTGTACTCACACACTCACTCAATGAACTTGCCCCAGAAACACAGCCCAACCCAGGATAGCAATGACCCTTTTGTAAGAGCACTGTTCATGGATAGTCCTTAAAATAGGTGATCTTGTCTTTCTGGAGTGTGAGTGTTATACAGTGGTACCTCGAGATACGAGTGCCCTAACATACGAGATTTTTGAGATATGAACTGTCAAGTGAGCGATTTTTGCTTTGAAATACAGTGGTACCTCCAGATACGAGTTTAATTCGTTCCGTAGCCTTGAGGCGTGGGAAACTATGAGAAACTTGAGTCTCAGTGGGTCGTGTGCAGCCGGCCGATCCGAGAGATTACTCCTATCTCAAATGTTGCTCGTATTTCAAAGCAAAAATCTCTCGCTCGACAGCTCGTATCTCAAAAATCTCATATGTTAGGGCACTCGTATCTCGAGGTACCACTGTACGAGCAACATTTGAGATAGGAGTCATCGCGCAGATCGGCCGGCTGCACACGACCCACCAGTTTACCGCGACTCGAGCGTCTCATAGTTTCCCACGCCTCAAGGTTACGGAATGAATTAAACTCGTATCTCGAGGTACCACTGTATTATTATTATTATGTCTTAATGTTTTTGTGCCTCCTCTCTGGCTGTTTGCCCTTAAAGAAAGTGTATCCATGGTGTGCACTAAATAGAAAATATATTTATTTAGGCAAGCGTCTTCCTGAGGTCCAGGGTGCCAGAGAATATGTCCTGTTTAGAAAACAAATACAAACTAACACATGAGGTCAACATGTGAAGAGCTGAGGCGTGAGTATGAAGTGTGCTAGGACCAGAAATGATGGGGTTAGGACTTTGAACTCGGAGGCTGACTCCATCAACTGAGTCAGAGGCTGACTATCACGCTCCGCATGCGGAATTGTGGTCCTTCCCATCTTTCCTCATCTCTCTGGTGTCAGCGACGCGGAGAAATGAGGGTTTCGATGTTTGATGTCCTTGCCCAAGCTTTGAAGCAGTTTACAAGTGAGCGAGGGCTTGTGCTTTGGAAATGACTGGAAATAACTTCACAGCGGAGCTTGAAATATATCAGTTAGATACGATTCCAAAAGGCAATTATCTCGTTATCGAAATGAAGCCGAGTAAGTTAATGGCTATTTTTGGCAGCCGAGAGAATAGTGGAAATGATTCAGGGAACGCAGAGAATTCTTCAGCTATCCACCGAAAATCAGAAAGTCAGCTCCACGAACAATGACATCATTATCTTTCAGATGCATATTCTAGTCATGTTATCTGTTTATGTCCTGTCTCTCCCACTCTTTAAACTTTTATCGCTGTGTAGTTCAAAGATGTGCATTATTTATATATTTCCATGGAACAGGATAAATGTCTTTACTCATCTGAGTTTTAATCCCACTTGGGTTATAAAAGGCATGAGATAAACAAATAGCATACTTTTGAGTTATCATTTAATTTGTTCTTTGTTGTTACATATCATTTTTCCTTTTGTAAAAGGACTTGCCATTTTTTATTTCTTTCTTCTTTACATGTTTCCTTCGTGTTCTTTGGAATATGAGGTCAGCATGCTTTCGGATATTACGTCTTTGAATCTCAAGTCCTAATCTGCTATGAACTAGTGTCCCCTTATATTTCCAGATATGTAACTTTTAAAATTGATTTTATATGCTGCAATATACCACATCTAACTTACCCTACCGATGAACAAATATAATGAGGTATTTTTAGTTGTTATATTTTTTCTGTTTCTTTTTTTTTTTAATGGCAATGCTATTTCTTTTTTCCAGAAGAGTCTATATGTCAGAATAAACAGTCTGCAAACTTTGATCCATTTCACTGCTGCATTGACACTTCATTGTGATGCTGCATGTATTTTGGGAGTTCATGGATAATGGAGAGGAGTATGCAAAGCAAGCAGACTCCAGTGTATGATAGTCTACAATGAATTACAGAGAGCAGAGCGAAAGTAGAACTGAGTTGACTAGAAATAAGACTAAAATTGAAAACCATATGTGAGAAACTGGTTCTAGTTCAGCCAAACTATTGTTTGATTTTTATAAGGGGGCTGCTGAATACTGATCAATGTTTGAGTCCTTACTGGTAACAAAGTTTATATATATACTAGGGGCCCAGTGTATGAAATTAATGCGCTGGGAGGAGAGGGGTGTCCCTCAGCCCAACCTGCACCCTCTCCAATCTTGGACCCCCTTTTCACAATCCAGGACTTCTGACTCCCAACTGCTCTCCTGCCTGCCTGATTGCCCCTAACCGCTTCTGCCTGCCACCCTGATCATCCCCTAACCACTCCCCTGCCAGCCTGATTGATGCCTAACTGCTCCCCTGCCAGCCCAATCATCTCCAATTGCCCACACATGACAATCTGGTCATCCCCAAATGCCCTCCCGTGTATATTCTCTCTTTATTAGATAGTATTTTTTTTTAAACATATTGGACAGTTCTAACTGGTTTGGCTAAGTTAGTGATTTTCAACCTTCCTAATGCCGGGACCCTTTAATACAGTTCCTCATGTTGTGGTGACCCCCAACCATAAAATTATTTTCGTTGCTACTTCCTAACAGTAATTTTGCTACTGTTGTGAATCGTAATGTAAATATCTGTGTTTTCTGATGGTCTTAGGCGACCCCTATGATGGGGTCAATGGACCCCCAAAGGGGTCGCAACCCACAGGTTGAGAACCACTGGGCTAAGTGGATGGAGTATTGGCCTGCAAACTCAAGGGTCCCAGGTTCTATTTCAGTCAAGGGCATATACCTTGGTTGGGCGCGCATATCTAATGGGGAGTGTGCAGGAGGCAGCTGATTGATATTTCTCTCTCATAGATGTTTTTGTCTCTTTATTCCTCTCCCCTCCTCTCTGTAAAAAATCAGTAAAATATATTTTTAAAAAAGAGAAACATTTAAGATTTCTTTATATCTGCTTCCCTGGTATGACTCAGTAGTTGAGACCCCAGGCTCCCACAGCTGGGAGGGGATCATACAGTGTGGGTGCACACCCCTACCAAGCTGAGACCCCAGCTCAGGCTGCCACTGTTGAAGGGGATTTCACCATGGGGATGGCTGAGACCCCAACCCAGGCTGCCACCACTGGCAGGGGATCATACGGTGGAGGTGTAGTGACCCTGCCAGGGTGAGACCTCAGCCCAGGCTGCAGGTGCTGGGAGGGGATTGCACTGTGGAGAGTGAATTTGTTTTTTATAAAAGTTCAGGAGGGCCTCAGGACAGAATTTCACCAGGCCACTTACTCTACAGGCTGTCAGTGGTAGCCCTCCCTAAGACTGAGGGACTCCAACGGGATTGAGAGGACTAGGTGCCACCATCTTGTGGCTATGGGTACTGCCATTTTTGTCGAGGAGTGGCGGTTAATTTGCATATTACTCTTTTATTAGATAGTATATATATCTATCTCTCTCTCTCTCTCTCTCTATATATATATATATATATATATACACACATATATATATATACAGGTTGTGGCAAAAGTAGGTTACAGTTGTTCACCCTATCTAATAAAGGAGTAATTTGCAAAGTAACCATCACTCCACTACACCCACAAGCCACACCCACCAGCCAATCAGGAGCGAGTATGAAAATTAACCCAACCAAGATGGCTTCAGCCACACAGCGAGAAGGAGGCTTGGGTTTCCCCAGTAATGGAGGAAGCCAAGCTTTCCTCATACCCTGACTGGCCTAGGCCTCCACTCAAGGCTACAAAGTTTCAATTATAGAAATAAATAAATCCCAGATACCAGCCTCCACTTGGGTCCCTGGGGGGCATAGGCAGCCTGCAAACCACCACAGAATCCTCACCCAGGTGACCCCACACCCCAAGGGAATCCCCACCCTGATCTGGAACACCTTTCAGGATAAACCAGCTGGCTTCCACCCTCTGCCAGGCCTCTATTCTATCTAATAAAAGAGTAATATGCAAATTGACTATCACTCTGACACACAAGATGGCTGCCCCCATGTGGTCAAAGATGGCTGCCCCCATGTAGACACAAGATGGCTGCAACAAGATGGCCAGCAGGGGAGGGCAGTTGGGAGGGATCAGGCTTGCAAGGGAGGGAAGTTTGTGATGATCAAGCCTGCAGGGGAGAGCAGTTAGGGGTGACCAGGCTGGCAGAGGAGCAAAGTTTGGGGTGACTGGGCCTGCATGGAAGGGCAGTTCGGGGGGACCCAGGTCTTCAGGGGAGGGTAGTTAGTGGCAAACAGGTTGGCAAGGGAGCAGTTTGGCATCAATCAGGCTGGCAGGGGAGTGGATAGGGGGTGATCAGCCTGGTGAGCAGAAGCAGTTAGAGGCAATCAGGAAGGCAGGCAGGAGAGCAGCTGGGAGCCAGCAGTCCTGGGTTGTGAGAGGGATGTCTGACTGCCAATTTAGGCCTGATCCCCAGTCATCCCTCAAGGTGTCCCAGATTGGAGAGGTGCAGGCTGGGCTGAGGGACACACACCCCCATGCACAAATTTCATGCACCGAGCCTCTAGTATAGAAAATAATACAATAATTAATAAACAATAATATCAGTTTAAACTCTGTTTGTGTATTCAAGAGTGTAAATCTACTTTTGCCCCATCTTATATGCATTGGAAAAACTTCTTAATTAGTTATCAATAAACTGTAACTTTCTTTAGATCCTGATGGCAGGATCTAAGTTAATTGAGTTATCTATAAAAAACCTGCTGACTTTTCAAATGTAGTGGATATTGTTCACAGACTGGGAAGTCCCTGCATTAGAGAGCTCAATGTTGCCGGAGAGAAGGCCGACAGTAAACCAGAAGTCACAGTTCATTATGGCCTGGTCTCCAAACGTTTGTACTTACACAATTCATCAATAAAAACCTGTGAAAGCCCAGCTGGGCATGGCTCTGTGGTTGAGCATCAACCCATGAACTAAGCCGTCACCAGTTCAATTCTCTGTCAGGGCACATGCCTGGGTTGTGGCATTGATCCCCAGTGGAGGCATAAATGTTTCTCTCTCTCTTATTGATGTTTCTATCTTCCTATCCCTCTTTCTTTCTCTCTAAAATCAATAAAAGCATAAATTTATGACATGTACCCCTTATCACAGGTATTTAACTCATAAATGTTCTATATTTATATCTATTAATGGTTAATATCTCAAGGTACAATTGAAATTAAGGAAAAGCTCATTGCCATTGACTTCTGTTATAAGTCTGCATTCAAATAGGTTTTTTTATTTTCAAATTTTTGTCTGATTTCCTTAGATAATTTTATTTTTCTTAGCAAAATGCTTTTCCAAGTTGAATAATGTCAAGTCTGCCATTTTTTAGCCCAATGTGGTTGCACTATTGGCATCATGTTTAATCCAGGATTTCTTTGCAGAAACTTGATTTTGGGAGGGCACATGAAGCAGATATATACTTAGAAGGAGTCTACCGTGTGGACTGGTAGCTATTGTGCCATAGGAATGTTTGCTCTGAGCGTTCACCTTTCAGGGACTGTGCCACAGAATCGGTGATCATTTGCATGTGCCCAAATCAGTAGATTATGCTGTCAAGTACAAATGCTGAAATAAACCTTTAGAAGTGGCCTTTTCATGTTATTGATGGTTTCCTTTGCTGTATAAGAAACTTCTGAGTTTGATATAGTCCCATTAGTTTATTTTTGCTTTTGTTGCTTTTGCTTTTGGTGACAAATCCAAAAAAATCATTGCTAAGACCAATGTCAAGGATCTTTTTATGGCACGGTTTCTGTGCCATTTTGGCTTTATTTTGTTATCACTCTGTGAATCCTTAAGCAATAATTTTACAAATGAATTCAAGTTTTAAACTCAAATCTGTGAGTGATTTGAAATAAGTAAATGCATATGTATGTTTATTTAAAAATCTATTTATGATAATAGATCATTAAACTTAACTCTCTAATGAAAAGTCATACATATTAATAGTTCTGAATATTATTATCCAAGTATGATTCCTTTTGAAAAGAGAGAGAGAGAGAGAGCAAAAAATCATATATAAAACAATATTTTAAGTAACTTCTGCACTGTGATTAAACATTTCAAGCAATGGAAAGCTGTTTTTTGCCATCAGACTTCAAGGTAATAATAATGTTATTAATGATAATAAATGCAAAAAGAAAACAAAGTGAAGGGTGCCTCATTTACTGACTATTGTTTTAACTTAGCTAGCAGACCACTTTCTGAAACATACGTCCAGATGAGGAAAGACACTAAAACATATAACACAGTTACTAATTCTTAATATGCAAATGCCAAGAAATAGCTTGTTATTAAAAGTCATCTAAGAAATGTAGATTCAATTTTTTTTATCATTTTTTAAACATATAGTTGACAAAATGAAGAAACTTAACATGATCTTATCTTTGTGTCTTTAGCTGCCCAAAGAATGAAAAAAAATATTTAAAAATCCAGAGATGGTATGAACCTACTTTATGGTATACAGTGGTACCTCGAGATACTATGACTGCCCTAACATACGAGATTTTTGAGATACGAGCCGTCGAGCGAGTGATTTTTGCTTTGAAATATGAGCAACATTTGAGATAGGAGTAATCGTGCAGATCGGCCGGCTGCACACGACCCACCAGTTTACCGAGATTGGAGCATCTCATAGTTTCCCACGCCTCCAGGTTACAGAACGAATTAAACTCGTATCTCGAGGTACCACTGTACTGTCTTGTTAAATTAAATAGATGCTGGTAGCATGCAGAACAGGGATGCCTACTCTTCAATCGAAAGACAAAAGCATTCACGTGATTCCTCAGGCCAGCACTGTTTGGATGTGCCACAAAGAAGCGATCATGAAAATGCAGCTCCTCAATAAGTGCCCGATTTCACACTTTTAGAAAAGCGCTATTTTTTTTCTGGTCAAGCTAGCAAGGATTAAGGAAGTGTTTAAAGATGTCCATTATAAAGTGGTTATAAAAATGTGGAAGAGAGAGCACCGAGCATGCCAAATAGAGTAAAACTGTCATTGAAATGATTCAGCAGCTCAGAAAAGAGTTCTTCAAATATTGCCATCCCTTTCTCGAGAACAAAATATGAATTCCCAGTGTCCACGTTAGTCATGTGTCAAAGCCAAGACACCCACTTCTTGCCATTTTGCTTCTCACCAGGTAACGATACCAAATGCATGACATTTGAAAAAAAAAATCATAAATCATTAGTTCCCAGTTAGAAGAGCAATTCTAAACCAGGCAATGTGTTTGGCATTTTGAGAAATGCTTTATTGGCCTGATCAAGGGGTTGAAAGGCTGGAGTTAAGTATAATGATCATTTCCCTTAAATGGGAGAAGGTCATGATGAAAGTTGCTTTTTATCAGTAATTAGAGTTCTATAGCAGCAACATGTCCTAATTATGATATTTAGACCATTAGTAAATGAACAATGTTATTTAGATTCGGCTGTGGAAAATTACCCCAGGCCATGTGGCATCCTATGGAGTGATTGAGTATCATGCTATTTGTGGTCTACATCTCATGCACTTACCCAGCCCGTCTCACATACATACTCCATCTGGACTCATTTATTAAGAGCCCTTTAGTGTTCAACACAGAACTTGAAAAGTGGCACCTCAATGGACTTTAGACATGAAAACGAACATCCCTGCATCTTATTACATTTTGCACAATCTATTTTATTTATTTATTTATTTTTACAGAGAGGAAGGGAGAGGGAGAGAGAGTTAGAAATATCAAAGAGAGAAATATCAATCATCTGCCTCCTGTAAGCCCCCTACTGGGGATGTGCCCGCAACTAAGGTACATGCCCTTGAATGGAATTGAACCTGGAACTGTTCAGTCCGAAGGCCGATGCTCTAGCCATTGAGCCAAACCAGTGAGGGCTACATTTTGCACAATCTAGAAACCACTGTGAATGGTGAGATGCAGTGAAACTATGGTATATGATGAGCAATAAATGTTTACAAATGATCACCATCCCCTTTGAGTCTTTCTTTCAATGAAATCAGGAGGATCTACCCTCCGAATTTAGAAAATATTCTGCTGTTAACTTTGAAATGATTTTTCCCTGGCATACTTTTTTAGGCTAATTTATCGGATGTATTTATTCATCATTCACATTCACAATATCAGGCACTACACCAGACATTGAGGATACAGGAATCCTGCCTTACAGATGCTTTGGTCTGGATGAGTCTGAAACATTAAAAAAGTCATCTTACTCAGCAGACTATAAAGACTGATTGGAGGTACAGTTACCTTCACTATTTTGCTTTTTTCCCCCCTTGAGAACGAGAAGGAAATAACACTGATCTGATATTCCCACCAGCACAGCTGAGTGTTCAGCATCAAAGGCATTTCCCGGGTCTGACTTGGGTGGCAGTCGCTCTGTGCTTGCCATGGGCTGGCCATCTCGTGTTACCTGACCCAACTGATGGCTCAATCCCTTTGCTCATGGGACAACAGTACTTCAGGGTTCACGGGTTCTTTTGTTTCCGGAAATTTTGCCAATTATTCAATCTAAGGTTTCATTTGCTTAATGACTTCCTCATTTCACCGGCTCATGTGCTTCCTCATTCCTCCATGGCATTGCTTTGTTATTTTGCAGAGTTATTCTTGGTCAAGCTATGGCGAATATAACCTTTCCTCCTCAATAAATGCCTCTGACCCCACCAGGCCAAAGGCCAAAGTATTTTAACGACCAATGTATGAACACTCCCCAAAGCTTGGCGAGGTGAGTGTCATTCCTGGGGGCACGTGAAAGGAGGGGGAACCCTTTTCTGCCAGTCATGGTCAAGTGTCCACTTTGAGCTGCAATCATTCAAAATGAAGTCCTTTCATTGGGGTTGGAGGGCTTTTAAAAGCTCTTCACGTTCTTGTTTATTTAGGCATTTTGTGCCATGAATCCGAGGGGGGAGGGGTTGAAGTTTATAGGAATAAATTCAATGAACACAAAGGGCGAGTCACCAACCCTGGTGATGTGTGGGCTCTTGGAGCTGTCAGAGGGAGTGTGTTCTGTAGATGTTTCTTAAACACATTTCTGTAAAATGTTTAAGAGAATTGGTGCATCGTATACGATTTTCCAAGTTTTACTAGGCATATTGCATCTTAATTTGTCGTAGGCCAAACATATAAAGCGATGGGAGAAATCTTTGGGACTTGAAACGTCCTTTGTCAAATCAGTGATTTTCTTTTCGTCAAAATCAATACCAGATTGCATAACCGTGCTTTAAAAAAGTTAGTTAATGGGATAATTTTTACTTATATTCATCACAGTTTTCTTCTTTTCATTCCTTGTGGTTTTGTGTTCTATGAATTCTAATCTTATTTTGCTCGTCTTTCTTTTTAAGTTTTAATATTAAGTTTCCTTTAATTTCTTTCCAATATCTTCACATTTTATTGCTGGAATTTACACTTCATATCCCTTTTTTTGTCACTTACTCAATTTTGTCTTTGTTCCATTCGG
>PVJN01018363.1:0-18631 GCA_004026805.1 Lasiurus borealis
CCTCAGCCCAGCCTGCGCTCTCTCCAATCTGGAACTCCTCAAAGGATGTCCGACTGCCCTTTTAGGCCTGATCCAAGTAGGACAGTCGGACATTCCTCTCACAATCCAGGACTGCTGGATCCTAACTGCTTGCCTGCTTGCCTTTCTGATTGCCCCTAACTGCTTCTGCCTGCCAGCCTGATCACCCCCTAACCACTCCCCTGACAGCCTGATTGCCCCCAACTGCCCTCCCCTGCAAGCTTGATCACCCCCAACTGCCCTCCCTTGCAGGCCTGGTCCCTCCCAACTGCCCTCCCCTTTGGCCATCTTGTTGTGGTCATCTTGTATCCACATGGGGGCAGCCATCTTGTGTGTTAGAGTGATGGTCCATTTGCATATTGCTCTCTTATTAGATAGGGTAGAGGTCTGGTGCAGGGGTGGGGACCAGCTGGTTTGCCCTGAAGGGTGTCCCATATCAGGGTGGGGGTTCCCTTGGGGTTTGGGGTGGCCTGAGCGAGGGGGCCTGTGGTGGTTTGCAGGCCAGCTATGCCTCCCCAGCAACCCAAGCAGAGGCCCTGGTATCTGGGGTTTATTTATCTTCTGTAATTGAAACTTTGTAGCCTTGAGCAGGGCCAAGCCTCCTGCTAGCACCATGGCTACAGCTATTTCTGTTGGGATTTATTTATCTTCTATAACTTGAAACTTTGTAGCAGAGGCAAATGAAGGCCAGGGCTGTGGAAACTTGGGTTCCTCCATCGCCGGGGGCAACTCAAGCCTCTCCAGCTCTGTGGCTGCTGCCATTTTTGTTAGGATTTATTTATCTTCTGTAATTAAAATTTTGTAGCCTTGAGTATAGGTCTTGGCTGGCCAGAGTGTGCGGGAAGCTTGGCTTCCTCCATTGCCGGGAAAACCCAAGCCTCCTGCTTGTTGCAACTTTGTGGCTGTAGCAAAGTTGGGATTGATTTGCATACTCACTCCTGATTGGCTGGTGGGCATGGCTTGTGGGTGTAGCGGAGGTACAGTGAATTTGCATATTACTCTTTTATTAGCTAGGATCGATTGTTTTGGTTTTCCTAGGATTTTAAGTCATCTTTTTTTGGTCTGGCTTATTTCACTCATTATGATTATTTTGAGACTCATCCATGTTATTACAAGCTAGTATATATACATTCTATTTAATTTATTCATACAATTTGCCATCGTATGGGTATGCTATAATTTGCTTATCCATTCTTCTGAACAATATGATTTTTTGATCCATGAGCATGGGCATATCTCTCCATTATGTAGGTCTCCTTTAGATTTTCTATCAGCAATGCTTTACAGGGCAGAGATCTTGCCTGCTTTTGTTATAACTATCCCTAAAATGGTTCAATGGTATTATAAAGGGAATTGCATTTACATATTATTTTCAAATTAAGTTCTTGCTATTAAATAGAACTATAAAATAGAATTGCATTTTCTATTAATCTTTTACCTTGGGACCATGCTAGAGTCAATAATTACTTCCAATGTTTGCTTTTATTTTAAGATTTGTTAGGATTTTGACAGGAGTTCTTAGGATTTACTAAATGACATTTGGGTTTTAAAAAATAATTTTAAAAAATATATTTTCATTGATTTCAGAGGAAGGGAGAGGGGTAGGGGGAGAGAGAGAGAGAGAAACAGAGAGGGAATCATTGATTGGCTGCCTCCTGCACACCCCATACTGGGCAACTAGGTCACCACCCAGGCCTGGGCCCTGACTCAGAATTGAAACGTGATCTCATGATTCATGGGTCAACGCTCAACCACTGAGTCACACTGGCCAGGCTGCTGTTATACTTTTTAATCAGTGTGACAGGAACTAAAAATATTCAGAATCCATTAAATTCTCACATTGACCAAATAGAGCAGGATTTTTAGGCTTCTTAAGAACGAAGCATTTCTTCATCACTGACATGACCAGTTGTACCCATTTTAAATTCCTAATTCCATTTTAGTCTCTCTCCTTTCCTTTTATCCAGTCACTTCTTTTCCCCCCAGATGTAATGAAATGTGAATGGCCAAAAAAAGAATCAAGAATAGAACAGAAAACACTCAAGGTCTTAAATTAGACACAAACTGGAAAAATAAGTGTCCAAGTTTTTGAAAGGAATCATTCCTTATATTTTTGTTTCTTTGATACATATAAACCATGGCCGGTTTTTAGGATTTATAATTACCCAGGAGTTTTTGTTTTCATTCTTTTAAATTTTGCTTTGTTATTTGCCTATGTCAGCAACGTACAAATAACACGAGAAGACAGATTTGTGGCTTGAAACCCAGAACAACAGAATGAGAGTCAGATCAACAGGATGAAAGTCAGATTAGATCTAACTTAGTATTTTGAAGAGAATATTCTTCATGATTGAATTATGCTTTTTATTTCTGGGGAAATGTCTGAATTCAAAACACAATTGACTTCGTTTGGTTGGGGAGAGAGTTGGAACAGATGTTTGTGTTGTGATTTGAAATGTTGGGGACCTAGCAATGATGACCCCTTGAAAGCCAGGAATTTTCTGTCTTGGCATTTGGCGAGCCCGTACTGGGTCCTGGGAGCCTGGAACAGACTTCACCTTTATTTGTATCAGATGCAGTCTTGCTAACTGTGGAGTCCACTCCCAAAGCCAGTTGCTGCTTTTGGAGGCTGTTCTTGTTGTTGTTGTTGTTATTATTATTATTATTTAAGTAGGCTAATTCCCCCTTCACATCTCAATTTTGTTTTGTGCTCTCACACACTGATTAAAGGAATCATGCTTTGGTTTGGCTTGGGAAGTAGTGATAGATAGCAAGAGAGAATCCTGAAGTCAGAGAAGGAGACAGCTAGAGAGGGTCATCTTATCTTCTGTTTTCTTTGCATGGAAATGTCTCAAGACAAGAGTAAAAACACTGTTTGGGACAAATATAGTAAAAAATGTTTAGTAGGCACATTTTCCAGTTACGGGATGATGAGAAACAGATGTCGATGCTGTTAAATCATGTCAAGTATGAACTGCTGGTGTACCCCCGTGTCTGTGTGCAAATATTTAACTAGAATAACAGTCACATGAGAACTATGGAGTAATCTTGGAAGCAGGAAGCCACAAATTATACGTCTGAAATTTAACGTGCGTGACTTATGAGTCCAGATAAGTAAAACCAAATGAAGAGACAATGGAAGTTTTATAAATAGTTCATATTTTTGGTGTGGGGGTGGGGGGCTGAGAAGGGAAAGAATTAGGAATTTCAATATACTTCAAGTACAATCAGTACGTTTAATTATCATCAGAGCACTAAGAATCACATGATAGACATTTAGTTATACATTTATTTATTTATTTTAAATATATTTTATTTAATATATTTTTTTTACAGAGAGGAAGGGAGAGGGACAGAGAACCAGAAACATCGATGAGGGAGAAACATCAATCAGCTGCCTCCTGCACACCTCCTACTGGGGATGTGCTGGCAACCCAGATAAATGCTCCTGACCAGAACCGAACCTGGGACCCTTCAGTCCACAGGCTGACGCTCTATCCACTGAGCCAAACCAGTCAGGGCTAGTTATACATTTAAATCTAGAATGTATATCCACTTATATAGGAAAAATTACTGTGGACCCATAGTGTATCCTTGATTAGGTTCTAAAGTCAGCGTGTAAGGCAAACATCATCTGTATTCAGACTTAAACTTGAACCTCTCCCTGGAAGGCACTGGTTCCAGCCATTCATAGTGCTACTTACTAACCAGCTAATGTAGGGACAGATCCCTATGTCATCTGTAGGTTCTGGATAATGAATGAGGTGGGCTTTCATTTATGAGCCAAATGGGAGAAGAAAAGGTAATTATGGTCATCAGGAGCATATTGCATGGAAAATATGTATGTTTAAAGCCTGAAGCACGCTGTGATGGCAGTCAGGTGGAAATGAAAACAGATTCGCATTTTCCGTCTCGCCCACGTCGGGGGTTCATAATCCTGGAGGAGAAGCGTGGAATGAATTTGTCCTATTGTATTGCTTTCTGTGTTTTCAGGTTTAATTTTCACTTCAGGAAAAATAATATCATCTCATTACCTTTAATGCTTTCAATGACTTCTCTGAAGTGTAGTCTCCATTGAGTAAAACGCACAGCTTGTCAGCGCTGTAATTCCGAGTTTTGACAAATACATATATTCATGTAACCTACACGATCACTGAGATACAAAATATTTCCCTTCACGCTCTATTATTGTCCCTCCCACCTCCCTTCAGAGGCAACTGTTGTTCTGATTTCTTTCTCCATAAGTTCACTTGTGTTCCAGAACTTTGAATGGATGGCATCACGTGGCCTGAATGATTATGAATTTGGCTTCTTTGTTATAAAGTCACTATGGATAGTCATGTGTGAGTCTCTGTGGATATGTTTCCCTTTCTCTTCAGTAAATAATATAGAATAGAACTGGTGGCCATAGGGTAAATTCTATAGAATGGAACTGGTGGTCACAGGTAAATACTATAGAATGGAACTGGTGACCATAGAGTAAATACTATAGAATGGAACTGGAGGTCACAGGGTAAATATTATAGAATGGAACTGGTGGTCATAGGGTACTTATGTTTAACTTTATAAGGAACTGCCCAACATGAAAAAATCTGATTGCAGCATTCCATGTCTGGAATGGTTGAGACCAGTTGTTCCTGATCTTGTCAGCATCTTTTAAATGTTGCCATTATCCTGGCATCTCCCTGTGGTTTGTTACATTTTCCTAATGATTCACTATGCTGCACACTACACGCTTACCGGCCATTTGGACATTTTTGGTGAAGTATAGTTCAGATCCTTTGCTCTCTTTAAATTGGTCTATTTGTCATTTTATTATTGGTTGCAACCATTCTCTATATATTCTGGATATAGGTCCTCTGCCAGATATATGGTTTGTGAATATTTTTTCCCCAGTTTGTAGTTTTCTTATTTTATTCATGTCATTTTTTAATAAGCAGACATTTTTAATTTTTTCTTTTTTATTCAGTGCTTTCTGTATCCTGGGTAAGAAATCTTTGCTACCTCAAGATTTTGAAAATATTTGTATATATTTATATAGTTAAAAAATTTTTCTTAAGCCTCACCCAAGGATATTTTTTTCTATTGATTTTATTTTTTTAAATAGACTGGAAGTGAGGAGAGAGGAAGGGAGGGAGGAAAAGAGGAAGAAAGGAAGAAAGGGAAGGGAGAAGGGAGGGAGGGAGAGAGAGAAACATTGATGTGAGAAAGATACATTGATTGGTTGAGAGAGAGAGAGAGAGAGGGAAGGAGAGAGAGAGAAACATTGATGTGAGAGAGACACATTGATTGGTTGACTCCTGCAGGCAACCCCCAATGAGGTTGGAATTGAATTTGCAACCCAGGTATATCCCCTTGCCTGGGAATCAGACCTGTGACTCTTCAGTGTTCAGGCTGACCGCTGAGAAACATGGGCCAGGTCTCCAAGGAGTTGTTTTTATGACCAAACTAAAATCAGATGAACTTTGTTTGGAGTACCCACATGTAAGTGATGTGATGATTAGCAGAGGGGCAGGGTTAATTCCCTTCGAAACGTCAGAGGAGAGTCCAGGTGACGTGGCCAGGCCACCCTGTGGAGTAGTGGCAGCACCAGGACAGGGATGAAGCGCCAGCTCCTGGGGGCTTTCTGGCTGCCGGCGTTTTCATATGAGCTCACCCATGACACATGGTCTTGGAGCTTGTTTGCTTACATACTTATACATAAAAACCTTACTGACTGAAGCAAGAATCAGACTTCACAGCGACGGTCTTTAACCCAAAATATCTCTCTTTGATAGAGACAATGGCATAGACAAGTCATAAAGAGAAATGTTTCAGATATTGAACAGAATAGACCTTTCTAACCTCTTAAAGCATTTTGGGAGCATAATTTATATAGTGTCAATTTAAAATACTATTGATCCATTCCTTAGATTCTTTGGGACATTTGTGGCATCAATTGGTGCTTATCAAATAAATAAAAATATATGCTTAAGTGGAGTTTAAATTAGATTTTTACAATTTAATTGAACAATATTTATTTTCATATTTAGGAATTGGTATATCCATTTATTACTAATATGAAAATAAAGGCAATAAGGAGAACTTGGGTTAAGGCCGTGGTCTGCAAACTGTGGCTCATGAGCCACATGCGGCTCTTTGGCCCCTTGAGTGTGGCTCTTCCACAAAATAGCATGACCTGGGTGAATCTATTTTGAAGAAGTAGCATTAGAAGAAGTTTACTTTTAAAAAATTTGGCTCTCCAAAAAATTTCAATCATTGCACTGTTGATATTTGGCTCTGCTGACTAATGGGTTTGCCGACCACTGGTTTAAGAGACAGGGTAGGTAGTGGTGCCATTCATTAAGATGAGGATAACAACACAAAGATAATGAATTTTTTTTTTTACGTGTTTAAGAAACTGTGTTACATGGAAATGGAGGTCAGGTGGGCAATTGGATGGATAACATGAGTTCAGAATGCAGTTCTGGCTGGAGATACAGGGTGGGACTCATGGGGAGTGGTGATGGTTAAATAAAACGAGGCAGGAGAGAGTAAAAGCATGCCAGGGCCGCAGAGAACACCGGTACTGAAGAGACTAAAGGGACAAGAGCGGGGAGGTCTGAGGAGAGCAGGGAAGGTGGGAGGAAGGCTGGGAGAAAGTGGAGTCTGAGGGCCACGTCCAGGGAGATGGAGACGGGCTCTCATGCTATAGGACATTAGTAACAAGGATGGAAGGTGCCCACTGAACTCGGCAGTAAGAAAAGGCCCATGAGCTCTGATGTGGGGCCTGATACAGCCGTGAGCCTGACATCCAAGAAACAAGTACACGGTGAGAATTGGAGCAAAAAGCAAAACTTCTTTGAAGGAAAGGCTCAACAATGAGTAATGAGTAAGCATGGCTTTAGCAGGAGGAATTTTAAAAAATATATATTTTATTGATTTTTTTTACAGAGAGGAAGGGCGAGGAAGAGTTAGAAACATCAATGAGAGAGAGACATCATCAATCAGCTACCTCCTGCACACCTCCTACTGGGGATGTGCTTGCAACCAAGGTACATGACTTTGACTGGGATTGAACCTGGGACCTTTCAGTCTACAGGCTGACACTCTATCCACTGAGCCAAACTGGTTAGGGAAGGAGGGATTTTTTTTAGAGGTAAGTGGGGTTTAAAAATGATTATGCATTTGGGAGGAAAGAACTGAGATGTAATATTTAATAAATGCTAGGTTTTCATGGTTGCAAATCATATTACTTGCAAAAAGAGACACGGTGTTGTGCAAACATTAACCCCGTACGTCCCTTCGCAAAAGTTTCCTCATCTGAGATGATATGACGTACTTGTGGGGCAGTTCCTTGTTTTTAAAAGGGAGAACTACGAAGAGCGACAAAACCCATTTTTAATGGACCAACTTCATGCTTCTGAGTTGCAGATTATTACAACTAACATCAAACTGAAAATATGTTCACTCTGTAAAACCTAACAAATTAAACATTCAAAAGTATTACCAATGTATGGGTAATCTAGAAATTACAAGTGCACATTTCCCTCCCATTGTATTCCGACAGCGGCTGGTATATTTATAATTTGTTTAGAAATGCCTTTTCTCAGAACAGAGAAGGCTGCTGGCTTTTTTATGTGTGCACACATAGAAGACACAATTTCCTGTTGTCCTTGACCTAGGCAAGTTCGTCACACTCCACTGAAATTAAGATGAAGTACGACTTACTTTTTGTTGTGTATAAAAGTCACTGATTTGTAAAAATGAATGAAGTGGTAGAATTCAAAATTCATGGACCTAATTGTAATATGTTAGAAAGAAATTTAAAAACACATTCATCAAAACTTTGATCTCTCCTCTTTTCCCCCCATAATTCACTCCCCTTTCTTTTCCTCTCCCCTGAAAATTGCTGAGGCTTAAGAACTGGCAGGCTTCCAGGAACCCTGGTCTTTTCATTTTTTTCAATGGTGAGATCCTTATGAGAAGTTTTTTTTTTTTGTCTAATTGCTATGGTCTTATTTGTCCATGTGAGGGCAGTGAGTTTGGAAGAGTAAACAGTCTAATAGTGTAGTACTTAGCATACAGATGAAGCTTAATGTTGTTAGCAGACACTTTGGAAAAAAATATGTTTTTATTGATTTTTACTTTTATTTACTTTAAACATATGAGGATTTAAAAATATATACACATTTTTATTGATTTCAGAGAGGAGGAGAGAGAGAGAGAGAAACATCAATGATGAGAGAGAGTCATTGATCAGCTGCCTCTTGCACGCTTGAGCCTGCAACCTAAGCAAGGGCTCTTGACTGGAATTGGACCCAGGACCCTTTAGTCTTCAGGCCGACGCTCTCTCAATTGAGCCAAACCAGCAAGGGCTATTTTACTGACTTTGAGAGAGAAGAAGGGAGAGGGAGAGAGAGAAACATAGATGAGGGAGAAACATCCATCAGCTGCCCCTGCATGTCCTCTACTGGGGATCTAGCCTGCGATCCAAAGCATGTACCCTGACTGGGAACCCAACTGGCAACCTCTTTCTCCCGGTCTTCTGGTGTATGGTTTGGCACATAACCCCTGAGCCACACCAGCTAGGGAGCAGATATTTTTACTGTTTTTGAAGAGTGTTTGAAACAAAGAGTAGAGTACAGATAGCCATCAGGACATAATAAATGCACATCTAGGTTCTTCTCATGTTATTATACTATCAATGTTAATTATATTTTTAATGTCACTATAATAATATTACACTATTAAATGTAGATTTGTGGGAGATCTGTATACTACTTTGTGTGATTTTCATTATACTAGCAATCTGGTGAAAGAGATTACTTGGGAGGGGCTGAGATTAAGGACAACAAATAGAAGATATAGTTTCAGACAACTGCTATGGGCTGACTGCGTCTTTCATAAAATTTGCATCTTGAAGACCTAACCCCTAGCACTGAATGTGGCTATTCTTTACCCTTTTGGTCTCGTGTGCTTCTCCTTCGGTGACCCCAATAGTCTGTATATTTTAACTCGCCAGAAAATACATGAGAGTTGGTGCCCCCTGGCTACTCACTCAGCTGACTCATCCCAACCCTGATCCAATTTGGTGGCTGTATTTGGAGATAGAAGCACATGAGACCAAAGGGATACAAAATGTGGCTGCATTTGGAAATAGGGCCTTAAACGAGGTCGCTGAATTAAAATGGGGATGTTTGGATGGGCCTTCAACAACCCTGTGCAATTCCTGGATCTTAGGCTTTAGCTTCTAGAACTGTGAGAAAATACTTCTGTTGTTTAAGCCACCCAGTCCATGGTGTTTTGTTATGGCAGCCCTAGCAAACTGTATAAGCACCCATGTGAAGTAACATATACAGAGAGACATAAATACAAATGTGAATTCTATATGGCATCTGCAGGAAGAGGGAATAGTGAGATATAACAATAAAGTGACGAGCACTTAAGCCTCGTTCTGAAAACTGAGCCTGACATTGATTAGATGTATGACTTTGAGCAAATATATTATTTGACCTTTCTGAGTGTCGGATTTGTCCTTGATAAAGTGAGTCACTATGAGGATCATATGAACACATGTGAAAGTGCTTAGAATAGAGCCTGGAATTAGTTTTAGCATAGTCCTTAGTATATGGATATACAGTATATTAGATAGTATATCTAGTACATGGTATGGTATAGTCCTTAGGATTGGTGTAGTCTTACTCCATAGTATTAGTCCTCCTGCCTCTTGGCCATGTAAGTGCTTTCCTGAGAGGAGTTGATAGTTAGGTGTCTGAGAGCTTTTCGATAGAGGATGTCACAAGTCATAGCTGGGTTTTAGTTTTGTGACTGCACAAAAATGAGGGGGTTGTATTGCATTCTTAGATTGAAACCCAAGGACAGGATTTTTTTTCCCCACTCTAAAATGTTATAGTTTTAAGAAATTGAAGGAAACAAGTTTGGAGAAAAAGGCAAGAAAGGAGATTCTAGGTAAGAGGCACAGTGTACACTAAAGTATGAAGAAATGATCAGAAAGGAAGCCCGGATGAGGCCAGTTGGACTGTCATGGAGAGTTTGCTAGGATTAGATGACAAGAGCCAGTGGGAAAGGAGAACAAGGGAGCTGGGGATGGTTTCACTGGTTGAAAGGAATGGTAGGCATAGGGGTGTATTATTGATTTTTTTTAAACCAGTGAGATGCCATTTTTGTGGAAGAGTGATCTGATAATTAAGTGTAGGCTGGGTAGGTACAGAAAAAGGCAAAGGCAGAAATGAAGAGAGAAGCATCAAGAAATGAAGGGAAAAGGGTGAAATTCCTGGAGATGAAAAATGCCTGGTGAAGAATAACTGCAGACATTACTAAGAGATGGGTATTATAGGTGAAGGAGATGGGAACCCAAGTAACAGACAGGCAAGTGTGGTGAACCAGACTACTTAGTCACAGCTGGTTTTTGTTTTCTCCTCAGAAAGCCACCAGAATGGGTTAAGGTTGGGATGAGTCAGCTGAGTGAGTAGCCGGGGGCACCAACTCTCATGTATTTTCTGGTGAGTTAAAATATACAGACTATTAAGGTTGCCAAAGGAGAAGCACACAAGACCAAAAGGGGTACAGAATTATGAATTTATTATGTCATTTGGATACCAGATGGACCGAGCCCCAAAATGGCACCAGCACCCAAAGATGGAGAGTCAGAAGTTTTTAAAGGACTCTAGGTGGGCTTTTTCTGGGCAGAGAATTCTCCGTGCAGGTCCAGATTCTGGAAAGTCCAGAGGGGAGAGATAATGGTCTTATCAAGGTAAATGCGGTCTAATCAAGTGGAATGTCCATTGTGAAGTGGCTTAAAGGTCAGTTCCCAGGGGAGGGGGTATTGATTCAATTATTTGATACCTAACACAGACTATTTTACACATAGATAGATGGACTGAAGTTACCATCACACTTAAAAAATATATATGTTTTTATTGCTTTCAGAGAGAGAAAGGGAGAGGGAAAGAGGGATAGAAACATCAATGATGAGAATCATTGATCCACGATCTCCTGGGAATCTAGCCTGAAATCTGGGCATGTGCCCTGACCAGGAGTCGAACCAGTGGCTTCCTGGTGAATGGGTTGACACTCAACCACTGAACCACACTGGCCCCATTGTTAACTCCATTATTTTGAAGGTGATCTGTATATTTGGGTGTTGCCGAGTCAATAAATAGTAAAATCAAGAAACTTGGGAAAAGATGGGAAACAAATAATTATTAAGCGTCTACTAAGCACCCGACATGGAAATGATGTCAGTTAATCCTTACAAACAGCATGGATCGATGTTGTAGTCACTTTACAGATGAAAAAAACAGACTTGTGAGCACAATAGCTGGTTGGGGGCAGGAGCAGGATTTCAATACGTGTCCACAGTCCTTCCACCGCATCGTGTGGTTACAACTAAATGAGACAAATAAAGCACAAGGGAAAGAGGAAGTGGGAACGGTTGGTTTTGCTGCCTCTATGAAAATGAGCGTATGACTCAGAGATTTCTGTACAGACCTGTAGTTAGGTCTGTAAATATTCCAGTTACTAGATTTGGGAGATTTTAACTCAACAACAGGGCTTGCTGTCGGAAAATCTGGGATAAGCATTCATTGAGTTGATATATAGACATGCCTCTGAGCACCATGAGGCCTCTCTGGAAGATTTCCCCAAAGAAACAAGTATGGTTGGATCTCATTTATTTGAAAGTTTTTTTTTTTATAAAATATATTTTATTGATTTTTTACAGAGAGAAAGGGAGAGGGATAGAAACTCAGAAACATCGATGAGAGAGAGACATCGATCCGCCGCCTCCTGCACGATCCCACTGGGGATGTGCCCGCAACCAAGTACGTGCCCTTAACCAGAATCGAACCCAGGACCCTTCAGTCTGCAGGCCGACACTCTATCCACTTAGCCAAACCGATTTTGACTGAAAGTTTTCTATACTATAAACTCACACACTTAGCACCTAGCACCGAATCGGCAAATAAGTAAAGCTTGTGAACACCCAAAAGGATGTCATAGACAACAAATAAATCTCTTGCACCATGCCATTTATTTCATTCAAAATGCCTCCAAGTCCTCGTCTGTTCATTATTGCATATTTGGTTCCCAAATCTACTGGAAGATAAAAGAAACTTTCATTAAGATTATTTGAAAATAGTGAGAATGATGTCTGATGAAAAAAGATGGAACAAAAAAAAAATAGAAAAAGCAGCTGTAGGAACTCCAAGATGTCAGCATTTAGTTCCTATCAAGGTCAACTTCTCTTGGTAGATCCTAGCCCTTACCCTGTAATACAGCCATTCAAGAAAGCGATGTTTTCAATGTTGACCCAGAGTCATCGATATAAGATGAAACTCATTTCATGGTACGTTTCCAAATCTGTAGGAGGTATACAAAATGGTATATAGTATATTTATAATTCATTCAGTTGTCTAAAAGAACCACACAAAAGAAGTGCCATTGCTTAAAAGAATAAGAATTCAGTCACCTGCCAAACCTACTAGTCATACAAAGTGGTATATACTCCGAGGATCGTAGATAATCTGGTGCCATATCTTTTACTCATGAACTCCGATTTCCAGCTGCAGTTTTCATGGGAACAGGGCTGGTGACCTAGGGATTCCATCCTCCTGTCGGCATGAAGAAGAGAGGGGAGACACTCCGTCCCCAGGGATCCACTGTGCCTCCTCGCTCTCCACTTCCCGCTGAGTTGCAGGTTGGGGTGGGCTGATGAGAGAGTCTCCCCAGTCTAGCTTTCCTCCCTCCTCTGGAATTCGGGAAGTAGGGGCAGAGGCCTTCTCGGGGTGGTCTCACCATATGCATGCCGTTCCTCCTTCACACACCCACACAAACTCACACTTTCCTTTATACCGGGTCCTTTTTGCGAACATCACAGCGGTAGCTAAACACAATTGTTCAGTGTGGGGAGGTAATTACACTAACAGCCTTTTGTTTCACTTCCTTCTTCTTGCCCCATTCCCCATGTGCTGCAAGTGCCAACGTGTCTGACAAAAAAAACTCTTAAAAAGCCTAACATGCAAGGGAGAAAAAAAAATAAAAGGAAGGGGCTTGGATCATTTGCAAAACAGATAGTAAATGTTAACGCGATTGAGCTGTGAACCAAAATACTCTCATCTGAAGGCGGATAGTATAAGGGTTAGGATTCGGGGTGAAGGACGTGGAGGGGGGGCTGAGAAAGGATTGGAGCCAGCAGACGTCAGAGAAACATCAGGAAGGGTCCAGGAGATGAGGAAAAATGGCTGTGTTCTCTCTCAGTGACAGAAAGGCTGACTCACAGGTTTTTGTTTCTTAAAATGTTATCGAATTGATTGGGGTGACATTGGTTAATAAAATTCTATAGGTTTCAGGTGTGCGATTCTAAAGTGCACCAGCTGTATCTTGCTGCTCCCAGCCAAGTCTCCTTCCATCACCATGTATCCCTCCTTTACCCTCTTCTACTCCCCCCATCCCTCCTTCCTCTGACAATCATTGTATGACTGTGCTTATATAGGAAATCTAATGAGCAACATCAACTAACAAAATAGGAACAGACTTAATAGATAAAAGAGAACAGACTGACAGTTGGCAGAGAGAGAGAGGGTGTTGGGGGCTGGGTGGAAAAGGTAAAGAGATTAAGCAAAGTAAAAAAAAAAAAAAAACCAACAACCTCATAGCCCCAAAGTTTCAGGAAATTGTTAAATGCCTTTTTGGAAATGCAAATGCAGATGTAAGAAATAGCTTATTGCGCATGTGTCTACTGTGACCTTATATTGTCAAAGGCACTAGATCAGTGGTAGGCAAACTCATTAGTCAACAGAGCGGCAAACCGAGGCTCAAGAGCCGCAGTTTGCCGACCACTGCACTAGACAGATGATTCTTGCAGCTTCTTATATTCCCTTTATTTAAAAGAGAATGCCAATCAAGAGAGAGCACCATTTCCAAGTCACATCTGCAAACACTCTGGAAAATGGTACCTAAACAGTTTGTGTTTATCAGAGTTATATCTTTTTTGTAAAATATATTTTTTATTGATTTTTTACAGAGAGGAAGGGAGAGGGATAGAAAGTCAGAAACATCGATGAGAGAGAGACATCGATCAGCCGCCTCCTGCACGCCCCACACTGGAGATGTGCCCGCAAGCAAGGTACATGCCCCCGACCGGAATCGAACCTGGGACGTTACAGTCCGCAGGCCGACGCTCTATCCACTGAGCCAAACAGGTCTCGGCAAGTTATATCTTTTTTATGTCCTGGACACCCCTCGGCAATCTGAGAAAGCCTATGGACCCTTTTCAGAAGTATAAAAACAGAATGTAAAGGATTTTAAAGGAATAAAAAATATAAAAAACATAACAAAAACTTCTGTGATGTAGTCATATATGTGCTCCTTTATGAATGCCTTAAGTAACCATGTAGCAGCAAGTCTAATGGCATTTTAATGGTGGTGACGAGCATAAATGACATTTTTATTGATTATTCAGAAAGACTTCTGTGGCCTCAGAGTGTATGACTGGTGGCGTAAAGCTTCAGGATTTCTCCCTCATGCTTCTTTCCCTCGGGAGCTTGACCACTGGGAAGGATTCCCCCAAATGTACCTGGGGTTCTGTCATTAGGAACTTTGGGTCCTGCTCCCCACAGACCCAGGACCTGTTCATGGTGTCATATGACCTCTGGCCCTGAGCCAAAGGTACCTCCATGGTGGCGGATTGGCCAGGAGGATGTGGTGTTACTGGGAGTTATTACTCTGCTCACATATCTAGCAGCACCTTCACATCCAAGGGAGAGAGGGCAAGCAGTTAAATTCCCCCATGAGGTACAAAGCCAGTGCGCAGACTCAGCCATCCTAGGTGCTTCCTCTCCCAGCTGCTGCCACTGCCACTAGCTCTGTGTGTCACAGGGCCCCCAGCCTGGCTGTGGGGACCTGCCATGAAAGCAATAGCAGCATGTCTAAGGAGCTTCTGAGATGAAGTGCCGAGACAAATACACACTGGTGTGCTTTCTTCCTTTGTTCGTGTGTGTGTGTGTGTGTGTGTGTGTGTGTGTGTGAGAGAGAGAGAGAGAGAGAGAGAGAGAGAGAGAGCGCTGATGCAGGTGACTTCTACAGGAACCGCTCATTCTCTGTTAATGAAGAAGACACCCTTAACAGTTCTTCCCTCTTTAAAGCAGGGGTGGGAAATACCCCGCCTGCGGGCTGTATAAGGCCTGCGGAGTCATTTAGTCTGGCCCTACTCAGGCATGAAGGGTGAGTTAATGACATGTTGGACCAAATACAGCAGGCTCGTTTTTATTTTCATTTATTTTATTTTTTAAAATATATTTTATTGATTTTTTACAGAGAGGAAGGGAGAGGGATAAAGAGTTAGAAATATTGATGAGTGAGACATCAATGAGCTGCCTCCTGCACGCCCCCTACTGGAGATGTGCCCGCAACTAAGGTACATGCCCTTGACCGGAATCGAACCTGGGACCTTTCAGTCTGCAGGCTGATGCTCCATCCACTGAGCCAAACCGAGTTTGGCAAGTGGATCATGTCTGACCACATACAGCAGGCTCATTTCTAAGTGGGTAATTTTTTATGGCTCATGACTGATGTTACAAATATCCAAAGGGCTCTTGGAGAACGAAGTTTCACCGCCCCTGCTTTCAAGGAAGGTTGCTCTCCACGTCGTTGGCTTTCTTTGACTTTGCATCATCCTTCAGTTGAATGAACTGGGCAAAGTCTACATCCTCTATGAACACAAAAAATGTGCTCTTGGTTCGAGATTATATCATTGACTATCATAACGCATCAAGCCTTTGGAAGCTGAAGTAAGCTTCTGGCTTACACCGAGTTTAAGTTATTACTAAGAAGCCCTCTACCACCAACTCTAAAGGGACATTTGGGAACAGTCTGAGAACATGATAAATCAAAGTGATGCATCTATGAGATATCATTAAAATGTGTCCCTCATTTTTTTAATAGTTATTGAAAGGTGAGTCGGATGATCTTGAAACCTGTGTTTTCCTACCAACAGGGGATTTTGAGTGAAGCAAGCTTTCCTTCTGCCAGTCATGTAGGTCATTCCCCTAAAGAACACAGAAATGTCAGCCAGTGACATGCGTATTTGAGACTGGTCTTGTCCTCAGAAGCACTTGCGTGCTCTCTGTGCCGGTTTTCCAGCACTGAGCACGACCGTATGAACTTTCACTCTGTTCTGCACCCCGGGACCTCCGCTCAATGACTGAGATAAGGAAAGAATGCTCCACGGAGCATCATGGCTCATTAGGGTGCCGTCTGAAATCTCACACAGGCCTGATAAAGTGCGTGCAATGGCAGGGCTCCTGCTGCGATGAAAGGATCTCACCGTGACTTGTCAAGTGGCTCAAATATTAGCCCTCAGCCTCACCTGCGCCGCGCTCTAAGGTTAGGCCTTGTAGACAGACGCAAAGCTGCGGATATTGAAAACCTTGTTAACCCTGCAAATCTTCCAAATGAATGAAGAGCGTGGAGCTGGAAATGCACGCGTTAAGAGTGTTTCTCTCTGGATTTCAGGGTTTGGTTTTCTTTTGTTAACTGTTTCGTTTGCATTTTTAAGTTGATAGTAATGAGAATGTGTAGTTTAAATATAAAAAGAACAATTTTCTTTATTAAAAAAGTGCCCTATTGCCGAAACCGGTTTGGCTCAGTGGATAGAGCGTCGGCCTGGGGACTAAGGGTCCCAGGTTCGATTCCGGTCAAGGGCATGTATCCTGATTACGGGCACATCCCCAGTAGGGGGTGTGCAGGAGGCGGCTGATCAATGTCTCTTATCGATGTTTCTCACTCTCTACCTTCTCCCTTCCTCTCTGTAAAAAATCAATAAGATATATTTTTTAAAAAGTGCCCTATTGACAGAGGCCAGCCCTGGAGTAAGAATGTGTTGAACATGGGTCCTGAATACACCTGTCTCTTCCATTGATTGCTCAAGAATAGGCACTGTTGTCAGACTTTGCTTATCAACTTTTAAACCTCCAGTAGATAGAATCTGAGCAAAGTTTTAACAACAACTGTGAAATCTCTAAGTTGAATTTTAAGTTGCTGATCCAATTTTAAAAATACGCGGGCATGGTAGGAGTGGTCAATCAGAGACCACTCTATGCAAGGAGAAATGCAGTGACTTGATGTCAATAAGAAAGAGAAGGGGAAGCTTTGGTGCGAAATCCAGATTCAGCATCTGCATCCACTCCCCCCTCCTCCCTCCATTGGGGGTGGTGGGAGGGGCGCTGTCAGCCTCGTTCCCTTTAATGTTATTTGCCTTTACCCCAAACCACTGACTCTGATTCAGGTAAATAGCATTTAGTTGAAGGGAGGTACAGAAGGACAGTTTTCCTAAGTGCAGGGAGCGGGCGCAAATGAGTCTGAACTCTGTGATGTTTCTAGAATGAGGAGTGGAGCTTTAAGGGGGGCCCGTGCGGCTGAAAGGGGTACCGCCTCTGGAAGGGAAAAGCGGAGTGCAAAGCTGAGAGGTGACTTGCTCTTGGTATTCTCCTGTCATCTTCGTGTCCTCTTCCGGGGCAGGGCCCTGTCTCCCTCCCTCTGCCTGGCCCCTGGCGGGTCATACCATTAATACGGCTCACACCACAGGCCTCCTTTCCCTTTATTTTTCTTTTTTAATATATTTCATTGATTTTTCACAGAGAGGAAGGGTAGAGAGTTAGAGACATCAATGAGAGAGACATCGGTCAACTGCCTCCTGCACACCCCCTGAGGACGTGCCCACAACCAAGACACATACCCTTGACTGGAATCGAACCTGGGACCTTTCAGTCCGCAGGCCGATGCTCTATCCACTGAGCTACACCAGTTTCGGCACTCCTTTCCTTCTTTTCCTTTCCTCCTCTTCCTCCCCGCACTTGCCTTCTTCTTCATTTAATGTCCATGGACTCACACCGTTCCAAGAATCACACAACACAGAGAAGTCGGGGAGGCGTGAATTCCACCTCCTTCCTTGGAGCGTGGCATTCCGAACCATGTCAGGATGAGCGTCTGCCAGTGGGATCGGCAGCGCTGGCTGCAGCCCACCAACTGCTGGGGTGCTTGCGCCCCTCACAGCCGGGCACCCCCTGGCTGGAGGAGAGAGTTCAGTGAGCCGAGAGCCCCTCGGGGTGTCCCGGGACACAGGGGCAAGGCCAGAAGCGTTGTGTGGGGCCTGCGGGTCTCAGGGCTCAGCTTCTCTGCAGTTGTGGGTTAGCATCACAGGCTGGACTGAGGGGTTGAAGACCCCCCAAGGGAGCTGGACTGGAGCCAGAGCCCCAGGGGAAGCTGAGATGAACAAGGAGTCTGGCTGGGTGGGAGGAGGCGCGGCTGTGGGTGCAGAGGTTGCTGACACAGGGTCCTGTCCTCTACCTTCCCACCCAGTCCCCTTCCAGACTGGCTGTAGATGCCTGAGGGAGCGCTGTGATCATAACATACATCACTGTGAGTTCTCATCAAATGTGGTATCCCCTTTCCACGTCCCGCGTGGTTCAGGGTTCCCGGGTCAGGGTTCGGGTTCTGAAGGAGGCCGCACGCAAACGAAATGAGAGACTAGAAAATATTAATTTGGCGATATTGGGGGGCCAGGCGGGAGCCTTCCTCTAGTGGGAAGGACTACCATTTTGCTCTGGCCTTG